>PNEQ01034596.1:27805-58512 GCA_003012365.1 Medauroidea extradentata
TTTTTTTTTTTTTTTTTTTTTTTTTTTTTTTAAATTTTGGTTACACAGCAAGGACCTTTTTCTGACTTTAATAAATGATTATGCAAAAACTTTCGGGCCTAATGTTTTTATTTATTTGGGTATGTGACGTGTTATCTGATATGTGAAATTTTAACAGTGTTTTGCACAAATATTAAAAAAAAATTAATTTTTACAGGACTTACGCTCTTAATCGAGAATAATGTATGTTTTACTACTTACGCTGTATCATTTAATTTTTCAGGTAATCAAAGAACTAAAAAAGAAAGCTAGACTGTATTTAGATTTGAAGTTAGAGGTTCATTCACTTCATATCATTGTGACGTTTTATGGCCTTCTTTCCGGCACTTATCTGCGATTCCTGAAGACAAAAGAAATAAGATGTACACCACTGTATGTGACTTGTGTATCCACGTAACAGTACAAGGACAAGAAGTAAACAACGTGCTGCCAACCCATCCCTAAACGAAGATATATGTTTACCGATTGGCAGGTAGAAGAGGTCCCTGCTACCACAGATGCTGAGGTGGAGACATAACTTCAACAGAGTAATGTTGAGAATGATGATGATCATCTGAAATGGTGGTGAGAATGAGACAGTACATATATATCCCTAACTCTCACAGCTGGCGTGCAGGGTTTTATGTATACCTGCTGCGAGTGCATCAAGCAAACATGTGTTTAGCAGTGCTGGACAAGTAAAAGCTGGAGTCCCATATTACCTGAGCGTGTCAATGATTTACTTTTTGTCTGCTGCAATATATATGTGTTGCCTGAAAAACGCATTTCCAATGTAAGGAGATATGATATGTAACAATGTTTATTGTAAGTTGTTATCGTTTCATTAGCCTTACACCAACTAACATTATCGTATGTAAGTGTGTAAAGAATTGTTGGTAATATGTGAATACAATTGTATAATATATAGTCTGTACACATATGTACTGAGCAGACAATACAATGTTAAGCAGTGTGTTGGTTGCTAATAATGTCTGTAAGCACCTTAACTTACTGAATGTTAACATGCATCATATATCAATTATATCTCGTAAGCGTGGCAGATGACGTGAATGATGAATATGTGGGGGGCTATGTGTTGTGGCAACAGCGTGCTAGCAAGTGGTAGAATGGGCTTCCAGGCTGACAAGCGAGTTCGACCATGCAGAGTTTTACTTTGTCCAAAGTGTGGAACTGCACTGTGTACTACAATGTGACTAGATCGTTTGTATGCATGTATTGAACGAGTAGGCTCAATTGAACAAGCGAGTCCTGTTTGGTATCACAGAATCGGGTGAGTAAATTTATGATATTGAACGTCTCTAGTTCAATATGCCTAGTACCTTTTGCACAGAGAGACAGTGTTTGTAAGGAAATAGACAGATTGATGGAGCAAGGCGTTTACCAACCAGTAGCATTTTCAAATTGGGCGACCCAAATCAATGTGAGAAAAGCTTAATGGTCAGTGCAGATCTGTGAGAACTACAAGTGCACCGCCAACATGGTGAGTAAACTTTCTAACAACCGATGAGACTTTCTCTAATCTGTCTATACAGAAGATTTTCACGAAGTTGTATCATGCTGATGTTTATTTACAGGTATCTGTAGATGACAGCAATACTGCAGACATGTTGACTTTCAACTCGCTAAAAGGTCTGTTTTGAGTAAAATGTCTACCATTTGGCATCAAGTCTGCTACAGCTGTGTTCCAGAGACTTATGAAGACATTGCTGGCTGGCATTAACGGTGTGACAGTTCTACTGAATGACATTCTCATCTGAAATGAAGATCAGCACTGGCATCGGGTCCACCAGATTCTGAGTTGCTTGGCAGAAGCCAGGTTGCAGCTAAAAGAGTCTTAAGTAGTGTGTGTGCTAAGCCATCAATCCAGTTTTTGGCTTACCGGGTTTACAGGGCTGGCATATATCCAGTAGTAGACAAAGTGAATGCTATACACAAGGTTCATGCCCCATCACACAAAAAGAACTATAAGTATTTATAGGTTTGCAAATTTTTATGGTGTTCCTACAAGATAAGGCCAGTGTGGCAGAACCTTTATATTTATTGCTGGACAAAGGGACACAGTGGGAGTGAACATAGGTCCATGATAGTATGTCTCACTCAGCTAATGGCTTCTGAAGTCTGACTCTGGTACATTATGACGTAAAAGAACCAGTCGTTTTGACTTGTGATGCCTTAGAGTACAACTTCAGAGCAACACTGGCTGCTGTGGATAATGATGGTAATTAAAGGTCTATAGCTTTTGGATCATGTACATTATGCAAACATGAAAAAAATATTATCCACAGCTTGGCAAAGAGACATTAGCCATTATGATTGACGTGACCAAATTTAGACAGTTCTTTCATCAAGGTCATTCACAATCATCATCGACCACCAACGACTGGTAAGGTTACTCGATCCTGCAAGGCAAATTATTGATGAATATTTCAGTGGTTGTTGCAATGATGTTTTACACTATCTACGTTTGACTAAATTCTGGCATACAGGCCCTGACTGAGCATTGGTCATGCAGATGCTCTACGGATGCTGCTGCTGAAAGGCCCAGACTTAGATATTTCAGCTTTTGGAGTTGTGTAAATGTAGGAACCATTGCCAGATCCCTTTATTGAGGCTGTTATAATTGTGACACAGAGGCTGATCTGGTACTGAAGATTGTGATAATGTACACAAGTGGAGGGTGGCTTAATGAGGGGGTGTCCGAAGAACTGAAACCATACTAGGATCGGAAAACTGAACTAACCATTTATGAGGACCGTATTCTTTGGGGGAACAGGGTGATCATACCAGCAAGTTTGCAAAAAGATGTGCTGAACATGTTATTTGCTGCTCATGATGGGGTAGTAAAGTCGAAAGCTGTCACGCAAAGTATGTCGTAGTGGCCAAAGGTAAATAATGTCATTGATCATTTCGTAGGGAAGTGATGTTATGCTAGCAATCCTGGGCCAATCTCACAAAGAATGTGTGCACAGGTTGGGAGCAAGAGACATAGCCTTGCGTTAGAATCCATGTAGGTTTTTGAGTCTTTCTCAGGTAAATTCCATCTCCTGATAGTAGATGCATTCTCCAAATGGCCAGAGGTAAGAATGATCTCATCCTCATCGCCAGATGTTATGACCGTATCTTAAGGGTTTACGTGACTCTAACAATGTAAATAATGAGATGGTCACACAGCCTGACTATTTCAAACTGTCTGGATTTATCACATACACAGTCCATTACTTTGTTTCTATTCACTCACTGCACAGTGGCACCAACAGTATACAACAGTAGCAAAAATAATTAATGCAAATTGTACAACACAGCACAAAAAAAAAAAAAACTCTGGAAAAGTACAGATTAATTCAACTCAAATTAGTGTACATTTCTTCTGATTTCTTAAAACCATGTATGTGCTCTATCACTAAGTAAATTGACATCCAAGAATTGACATAGTAATATACTACACACTTTGTTAAATTTGTAAAAAATCTATTTTGCTTAGCAAATTTTTCAAGACAAAGAAACAATACAAAACACAGGATGTTCGAGAATGAATTGTTGTAAATCACATGGGTGGTAGACAACGTGAAAAGAAACATTATGTGTTTGAGAACATTTGTTCGAAAATAGCACCCTGCAAATGTGCAGGGACAAACAACATATGCACAAATTTTAATAGTGCGTGCTCCGAGACACCAGTTCAGTGGCTGAGATGGTTAACAATATCAACCAAATTAAAAACAAAATAACAGAACAAATGCAGGGGCGAGGTTTTTAGGTGCAATAGCAAGGTAAGTGTGTCAGACAAGGCACGTCTATACAACATGTTTGAAATTCCATCCTCCTACCTAAATGCAGGCATTGCTGCATTGAAGCATGTTGTCTCGCACTCTTTGAAACATTTGTGTTGCCTCATGAGCTGTTCGAAAGCAGCTGTAATACATTGTTGTAAGTCGAACTCTGTCTCAACCAGCATCACGTAGACTTGGCTCTTAATGTGGCCCCACAGAAATTAATCGAGAGGGTTTAGGTCCGGCGAATGAGGGGGCCAGGCAACTGGACCACCACGTTCTACCCACCGTCCAGGAAAAGTGTCATTCAGATATTGTCGCACAGCACGTGTGTAGCAATGCCCTGCACGGGCTGGGTGCGTCCCCAGAAACCCTACGTTTACCCAGACAGAGAAGAGAGAGTAAGTACACTGTCCGAAAAAATACAACCCGAACAAGTCTGTCTGGGGACCCAAGTAAAATTCAGGGTTCGAAATGGACCACGGTACAGGCAATATAATTGGGTCAGACTCGGACCAAGCAGTAACTGTATATAGCAGGATTGGGTAATGGAACCGGCCCGTGTCCTATTCTCTTCAAATAGAGAAAAAAGGGTTATGACCTCTGCAGAAAGTACTGCAATTTTAAAATTATAACGGTAAAGTAAATATTGAAGTGAATGCTCCATTGCATTTTTTCAACTTTTATCCATTATTTTTATCTGTGATGTGAAGTTGAACTTTACCATGAACATAATGACTTGATTGACGCATTAGTCGAGCATACAGGTTAATTTATTACAGTGATTCTTATTGCAAAGTTTAATTTATAGAATGCCTTTTGTACCAAGAATTGTCCTTAGGCTACTACACATGCTATAAGCAAAGAGGGCTGAGGTAAGCATTTTCACAAACAGAAGGTAACATCATAGACAGTAATTAAAATGTTCAACCTGTTAAAAATATCATACATTATCCCATATGTATAGAAATAATCTGTGCATACTTTTGCAACCATGAAATTGGCACCCCTGCTTACAAGCTGCATGCACATGGTCGTGAAATGACAGTAATCATTCAGTTGGTAGTGTAGCAGGTGCACATCTGTTCAAAAAGACATTGGTTGCTACTTGCGACCAATGGAGCATTTGTGCCCATGGCAAAGACAAAGATATGCAACAACATCTTGAAGCTTGCTGACAAAAAGCAACAACGATGTTGTTCGATTTGTTGGATTAAGTTTAGTGTTGTTCTAAATAAGGCAGGCGAGGAGCAGGAAATTGTGTCGTTTTAACAATGCAACAAACTGTTAGCACGAGTCACCTACATCACCATATGTGAGAGTACTGTTCAGTGATCAAAGACATAGCATAAGAATGTTCCACAAGTGATGTAAATGTTGTCAACAGAAACATCAAGTGCAAGCAGTGAACGTGCATTCAATACTACGGACTATATTATTCAAGACTACAGAAACGCTTTCAAACCAGGAGACCTATGCTGGAAAATACCGCTCGAGCGTTCGTGTATAAGCTATTCCGAATGGTTGTATTTGCATATGAACTGGCATATTTTGAAAACCGGTATGTTTCGCTGTCTTGAACTCGTGTACGAAATAAGTGCACGAGGTGAGCGTTGTTGGTCGACAAGATGGCGGCTATTCGTCTGTATATCTCGACCACGGCCATAGAAGAACAGGTCTGGACACTTGCCTGGAAACTTGACCCCTTGTTTTTTGGCTGCAGTTCACCAAGTTACCGAGAGTGTTGTGCGTCTTTAGTGCTGCAACCAGGGCGGTCGGGCTCAAACTCTGCCCGCTTTCCTCCCACTTTCTTCCAGTGTTTACATAGTAAACAATTTATCAAACCGTGTTTTTTATCAATTTATGAAATACTTCCTTTGCTCACTATCCTTAAGCATGGCTCCAGCAATCTTTATTTTCTTTATAATGTAAACACTGGAAAAAAACTGGGTGGAGTTTGAGCCTGACCACCCTGATTGCAGCGCCAAAGACGCACAAAACTCTCGGTAACTTGGTGAACTGCAGCCAAACAACAAGCTGGTCAAGCAAAATACATTGGTAGATAGGCAAGTGTCCATACATGTACTTCTAAGACCATGATCTCTACTTACAAAATATGAGTTTGTGTGAAAACTTGAGCAATTAAACTGTTAATCAACATGATTGAAGAATCTTAATATTAGCATAAACAATTTCATTGTAACTAACTCGATCAAACACAAAAGGAAATGTAGTTACTGAAAAAAACTGAAAATTGCACATTATATATAGTAAATATTAAATTTTCGGATTACATGTCATGTGGATTCCATAGCACTATGGTAGCATGCTTGTTTACTGCTAAATTTTTGGGTTCGAAACTATCCACAGTAAATATTATTTTGTTTCAATAAATACACTTACAATTTCACGTTATAAAAAGAACTTTATGAAATATTAATTAATTTTATATAATTTTCTGTTTTAGATGCATTGAAACTAATCTTTTATCTTCGAACATGAAGAGGAAGGTACTTATTCGATTAGATGGGTTTAATGAAAATCACAAGATTAATGAAACTAAGGCTTTAAGAAGCTAAAGCTGATGCTACCTAGTTTTAACCTACAGTAATGTAGCTATGCAAATGATTTCACGCTAATAATTTGTGGCTTTTTAATTAATTTAAAGAAAATTTTGCTTAATTTTATGTAAGAGGCCGAATACCTACTGTTAACATTTAGAACTTTTTTGTCCCAGTGTTTTACTAAAATAAAATGGCCTCATTAATTTTTTTAACAGCCATAATTATAAACTATTACAAGAGCTTTATTCTCGGGTTTGTTTATAATTAACAAAGGAAATTGAAGTAACAAAACTGTCTGATACTATATAATTAATTTTTTTAAAACATTGTTGCTTGTTGCACTTTATGCAGTGATTTTTAAAATTTTATTTTACACTGTTATAACTGTTCACAGAAGAATAATAAAATGTATATGAATACACAAAAAAAATTCTGTATGTGGATACAGGCATGGAACCTAGCACATTGTTTACTTTTCCTACTATGAATCACTCGTGCTTATTATAATGATTTTCTTGTTAACTATGCTGTCTATATTTGCTAATAACTTACTGAGTTTTTTGAAGGCATAAATTTGTATGTTTCAGTCAATAGCAAAAATTTATGACTCATAACATACAATGTTAATGGCTTTGATTAAAATAATACTGTATTAATTTTAAAATAGTTAGTTGAGAATTAATAAATACTGTAATATTTGGTAGTTAAGCATGTGTAAAAATAATTTTGTAAAGTAAACAAGTCACAAAAGAGCTGAATCACATTTTAAACTTCTAACATAATTAGTAGAGCGTTTCTATTTAAAAATTGCCAAGAACTTAAAGAAAGAACAAATAAGTCTAATTGTTGAAATCTTGCTTCATAGGTTCTGTTTCTTTCAGCTTCTCGTTAGCGAAATCCTCGATTCGGCCGCCTACCACAACTCGAGTAGATTTTCGTATACGAATCTCTTGTATGATGGGCGGTTTGCATAGACACTAAAACTTAAGCATAAGCCCCTGGAGATAGTCTACTTGATTTCCATCATCCGAGATGCTCTAATGAAGAGCCAAGGGCAGGGACGTATGCCACTTAGCATGGAGGGCGGACAATAGTGTCATAAATTACATATGCTAGAATGTTCTCAGCTTTATGTTTTTCGAATATGGAAGTTTTAAATGTTTTATTTAGATTTCAGTTGTATATTTAAGTTGAAGTGCTGTAATTGTTTCAGTTTATGCGCCAATTTAATAGCAGTGCTATTATCCTGCTGCAAATTAATTTACTTTGTTATTATTTCTTTGCTGTGACGATGTTCCTTTCGTAGCTGGCTATTTGAACCTTAAAATTTGAATGTTCTTCAGTAACTTTTACTATTTTGTGCAGTGTATGAATTTTTCCTTAATTTTCGATGCTGTATGAGTCCGGGATGAACCCAAGGAAAGCAACTTCCTCCCTTAACAACCATGATTTATCCAGCCTCAATTTCATACCAACCACCCACAGCCGTTCAAATAACATCTTCAAGTGTGCCAGATGATCTTCGAAACTTTCACTAGCTATCAGCATGTCGTCGACATAGGTGTGCGCAAATGAGAGTTCTTCCGGCCCCAAGGACATGTCTACCGCCCTACAGAATTCCCCGACGCTATTTGACAGTCCAAAAGGTAGTACACAGAACTGGTAGCTACATCCTTTGTACAAGAACGCAGTGTACTTCCTAGCCCCTGGGTGGAGCGGGACTTGCCAAAACCCCTTGGTAAAATCTGTAGTTGATATGAATGTCGTCCCATGAAACACCCCGAATAACTCGTCTGGTTCTACAGGTGACTGTCTATTTGGAGTAATCTGGGAATTCAGCCCACGTGCGTCGAGACAGACGCGCACCGTCTCGTCTCTCCTCCTGACACACACGAGTGGATTAACCAAAGGGCTATTTCCTTTTTCAATATTGCTGTCTCTTTCCATGTCACTTATTTGCCTCTCTACCTCAGCCCGGCAAGACAACGGGATAGGATACGTGCATTGCCTCAGTGGACTGTCATCATTGATCGGTATCCTGGCTTCATACGGAGCTGTACGCCCGGGCTTATCAGAAAAAAATTGCGGAATTCGCACAACAGATGAGTCACTACTCGCGTCTGTTCCCACGACCCGGCCTGGCAGCGTGTCACGAGGTCACTCACCCTATCCTCCCAGCTAACCGTGGAGCTCGGGTTGTTATCGTCGTCAAGGTCGTTCCTCGTGTCAGTGTTGGCAACCGCAGCTAGCATATATCCGGCGGCTTTCAGATTGGTTTCATCCATAAGGGCAATGTGTAGTGACTCATGACGTTTGTCATCAGCTTTATGTACCTTCTGGTTCATGGGCACCTTACAGTCCCCCAGACTTATGACGTTTTCAGTGAAATTCACTATAACATTAAAAAGCTGCATAAAATCAGTGCCCAAAATAATCTCACGCGTTAGCCATGGAATGATTAGACAGGTAGTCTGGTACTCATCACTCCCTATTTTTAATGTCACAAAAACTTGTCGGTTAACTTTCCTGCTCTTTCCCCCTGTGGCTCCTATAATGGTGACTTGTGACACCGGTAGCATGGGAAAACTTATTTTCCTCTCTACTCAGAGTGTCAACGAACTGCTGCGATATCCCGGATACCTCCGACCCAGAATCTAATAACACATCAACGTCCCGTTTTCCAATTCGACACCTGACTTCCAGCACTGCTATACTACAGCCTCTTTCCTCCTCCTCAGACAACAAAAACGTTCTGTCTGTGTGCATGGTGGCAACCATGTGCATGCGTACACATGCATTGGTCGCTTTGGCCTGGCTGCCTATGCTGCGCGACCACGCCCGTTTCCCTGCTGATAGTCGAGATTGGATTCGTAACGTGACACAAACCAGCCCTGCGTGTTTTCACCTGTCGCTCCCATGTGTCTGTTTTGCACGTACCATCGATCGTTGTGCCTGCTGCTCGCTCCTGCAGCTCCGCGCTGCCTGCTCTGCGCACCCCCTCTCCTGGTCCTTGCTCGTCTGGGGCGTGCCAGTGCTTGCTACTTCTCTCTCTCTTTCTCTCTCTGTGTGCACGTACATGTGTGTATGTGCATGCGTGGTGTGTGTGTTATGTGTGTGCGCACGCGTGCATGTTTGTGGCACATGTCTCTCTCTCTCTCTCTAGAGAGAGAGAGAGAGCTGTATTCACAATCACTTGACAATCACTTGTAATTAATTCTACTTTCTACTGTACATAATATAATTCTACTTTCTACTGTATACCTGTAAGATAACATTTGTCAGCACGTTTTCCTATGAACAACTTATAGCTCAGGTCGTGAGAGCCCGAAATATTACCCTGAACCCTAATCTGTAGGATCCGACCCGAACCTTGTTACTATCAGTCCGACCCGGCCGGTACCCGAACGCAACAGGGTTCGGGCTGAGTCTGCCCAATTACTTACATATTTGGGCTTGGTCAGGCCGTGTGTACATTTAATTTGCATCGGGCCGAGGCTCAGTCGGGCCGGGGTTAGCAGGGCTCTGGTATGTAGTAGGCTGGGGTACCGTCATGTCGAAACCAAATCTTGAACCTGACGGCTAGTGACACATCATCTAGCAAATCCAGGAGGATGGGTTGGAGAAAATTTTGGTATGCCTCACTGTTGTGTCACTGGGACAGGACGTGTAGGCCAATGAAACTGTTGTAAACAATCCCTGCCCACACATTTACTTGAAACTGCTACATTTTGCATTGCGTGCTGATTCTTATCACTCCACTCGTGGCTGTTTCTGCTGTTAAACATACCGTCATGTGTAAGTATTGCCTCGTCGAATGACAACACTATTTCACTGAAGTGCTGGTTTTCAGTTTGTTGTGCGATGAACCACTGACAAAAAGCAACTTGTTTTGGGAATCCTGCTGGCTCCAACGCCTGCACTGGTTGACGATGGTAAGGATGCAACAGCTGTTCATGGAAAACCTGCCACATGATGTTACTAACACCCATATTGTACGGTATGATCTGAGTGTTGGTGGATAGGTGTTCTGCGACATGCTCCAGGACATGTTCCTAGAAGTGTGGCATTCTCACAGTTTGCCTGGAACCGATGTCAACCCTTTGTGGAATTAGACTCCCAGTCTTACGCAGCCTGAACGTCCTGTCTGGTGCACGTCTGCTTCTGCTGCATTTCCTCTTGCTTCTCCATACACCAAGTTCATATCATTCCTGTCTGTGAATGTCCGTTGTGGCATGCTCTTAATGTTCACAAAATCTGTTATCGCAGTACCGCGCTCCTTCAACTGTCAGCTCTGCAGGAATCATTCACAACGAAACACATCAACGAACTATAAGCAAACATCAACTGTGCTGTACAGCGGCCTATAGGTTGCTTCTGTCTGTAGGCACGTGTGTGGCCCTCCTTCCTTCCTTTATCACCACCTGATACTTGATTGCAGTGCAATGACGCACCATCTTAGTCACTGGGCTGGCTCCTCGGAGTGCACACTATTAAAATTTGCACACTTGTGTTTTTCTCTGCACCTATGCAGGGTGCTATTTGTGAACAAATGTTCTCTAACAAAAAATATTATTTTCATGTTATCTACCACCCATGTGATTTACAACCATTCATTCCCGAACAACCTGTATACCCAGCTAATTACTAAACAAAAATGTTTTAAACTCATCTATTAGCTTAAACCATACTATTTTTGACTATATATGCAACAAGACTACATAGTAAAAATTTCTAACAACATGGCCGGTTCAGTTTAACAAAACCTGCTGCCTTGTTGGTTCAAAACAATTGTTATCGCAAAAGCTGGAAAAGTGGATCATCCTGCTCTTAATGCTAGAATTAAGTTACAAAAACAAAATGTTTTTGATGAGCTTAGAAAGAAAAAGAGTAAATTTTTTTTAAGTTGTACTGTTACCTAGCAGTCTTGAAGCTAATAATAAAGGGTTGCAAATAAATTGTAGAACTAGCATAAAATGCATTATGAAGTTTACAAAAAGTGATTGCATAATTCATGATGATTGTTTAAGATTTCAGTTTTATCACTTGGTATCAAATGTGCATTTTCTTTCAGTTGTTCTACAACCTACAGATTCATTCATTGCACTTCTAAGATTCCTGTGCACTTTTGGTATACAAGAAATAGTGACAAGTGTTTCAAATATTTCTGAGACAGTTCTAAGCATAGGTACGTTTTCACTTGCAACAGAGTACTGGACTGTGTCCTGTAGCTGCTGAATTCGGTACAGATAATAATAGTGACACAAGTCTCTCTATTTAGTCAAAAATTATTCTGCTTTTAAGTGACAAAATCTTTCAGAATGTGAACAATATCTAGCATATGGGTGACACATCCATGTATAATCAACATAGAATGACAAGTTGAGCTGAAAGTTTAGCCATATCATAATCTTCATGTATATATTTGAGTGTTCGTCTTTTGTGTTACCAGGGACCTGTTTCAGAAAGCTTCAAGTTACAATTAAATTAATTTGTTACTTGTAGGAAAATATTTATTTTTGTTTCAAAAACCTACAAGTAGTTTCTAAAACCTATTGGTAAGACTCTACAAGATTATAAATGATATTTTGAATAGTAAAAAGTATTTTTGTTACACAAACATATAAGCTTAAGGCATATAAAAAACACTAGTACAAATTATATTTATGTGACAAGTAAAGAAAGGTAGATAGGAATACCTACAAGTAGTGGTGGATCCAGCATTGTGAGAAGGGGGGTTGGGGCTATGCTGTAAAAAGTGTGTATACATACACCTGAAGCCAAAATTGGGGGGTCCGGGGGTCCTCCCCCAGGAAAATTTTGATTTTAGAGATGTAAACTGGTGCTTTTTAAGGAGTTTACACATAAATATTTACTTACATAAGTAAGAAAATTTTAAAATAAATTATGTCTTAAAAAGTGAATAGTGCTAATAAAAAAATTAAAAAAGAAAATAAATCCAACCTTAAAGGAAGTGGGGGGGGGGGGAACATGCCCCATGGGCCCCCAGCTAAATCCGCCACTGAAGGTGAATGTGTTTACTACGTACACTTGAGCTGTCAGCAGTTATTTCGATACATTCTAATATTTGAAAGGTTTAGTAGTGACTCAGAAGTAAATGCCCAAGCAAATAATTGAAATAAATAAAAATTTTGTGACATGGAAGAATATTTATGGAGCAAATGAATTAGCAGATTGAGTTTAATGAACACTTTATATTACTTTCAGACATTGAACCCCATTTTTATCTTACATAAAAAGATGTGCTGCATTTGCAAGAAAGAAGTTGTGTGTGTTTCTTCTGATAATTAATAAAATGAAACATGTTACAGACATCAATAAATTATTATAATAAGTAGCAGTGTGATATTTTTTTTAGTTAATGGAACAAATCCTTTGAAATAATTTAACTAACAGGTATGAAAATTGTTAACTTTTTAATTTACATATGTAAATTGTTAAATATTTTAACTGACTTTTGTTTTTGTTTGTAATACTTCTCTTACTTACTAGCCAAGAAATTAATAAAAACCTTTGGAAAGGTTCACACATCAATGGCACTATATTTCACTTTTCAGTGGATCCCGATGCCAGTCCCTTCAAGCTTCAATGATGTGACTGCTAGTGCCAGCATCAGAGACTACATAGGCTGGATGTGGTACCAGCGAGATTTCTATGTACCCAGCCGATGGTGTAGCAGCAGTATTAGAGTGTTCCTGCGGTTCAGTGATGTTCACTACACAAGTATTGTGGTGAGAAAAATGCAGTATTTCAGTCATTGTTGAATCGCACTTGAATGTTTTACAGTTCCTTACACATTAAACTATACATTATGCAGGCTTATCAAGAGTGATGCAGAAAAGTAAAATCATGGATAATCGAAATCGCTAATTCTTGGCCAAGTTCCCTTTAATATTGTCACTAGTATTTCTCCTGTAGGTTGCAATGTTTACAACACAAAAATTTATTTACACTCATAACACATTTAGTTAAATGTTATGTCCTCATCCTGAAAGTTTCATGGTGCAATCATTGCAGGTAACCGTCTAGTCATATGCACAATTCCACCTGTCTAAACCCGTCGAGCCCGTGTCGCACATCGTCCATTCGTGCTCACACACATGACTGCACAGTCTAGCCAACAGTACACAACACCTCCTTCCTCCCAAGATAATCCCCAGATTGGGGTAATCAGATCCGTATCTTACCTTATATACAGAACAGCACACCTAGTCCTAAAACTCACTAATCCTATCCCCACTACAACACATAATCTTTCAATTTCACCGGCTGCCGTCTTGCTCTGCCTGAAACCATGTGACCACCGACTGTAAGTTCCTGGACAGCAGTATCAGACTTATCAAAACCTCTGAAGAGAAGCAGGTCATTTTCATCTTCCCCTAACATGGCTTGCTCCTCAACTGTTGTTGCCTGCGTTGAACCGTCACCACCAGGCTGAAGCACTTCTAACTCTGCTAGCTGGTTGTCAGCTACCAAGGCTGCTCCACCCGAACTGCTCTTCTCTGTGTGGTTTTTCTCTTCGTCCTCAGTAGTTTGCAGGGCCATACTGGACTGCAGTACGGAGCTGTTCTGTTGCCGGCAGCCTCTCGCACCCACTTTTGGCAGCACCGGGGGTGAGTCCCACGTTCCTCTTGTCTCTCTTTGTAGGATCTGGTCTATATGATGCCCCCCATCGTCCACGACACCATACACGTACTGCCTTTGTTGCTTAGTTATCATTTCTGGTAACCATTTAACCTTGCCACCGTACCCTCTAAACCACACAGCCATGCCTACATGAAAATGCCTGTTTTTCTTCCTTCCTGGTGGTTGTGATGGAGGTACATTATCGTGATTGGCTGATGGTCGAGTCTGGTCCAGGGCTGTCCTTAGTGAACGTCCTATCAGAAGTTCAACTGGGGTCTCCTTGATCCCTGTGCCTGGTGTGGTGCGCAGTGCAAACAGAACTTTGGCCAATCTGGTCCGCCATTCCTCACTGCATACCTTCTTCAGCTTTTTTTGACAAATTGCACCATGCGCTCTGCTTGGCCGTTGCTAGATGGGTGGAAAGGTGTAGCGCGCACCAGCCTCACTCCGTTCTTCCTCGCAAACCCCGCATCTCCTAGGACACGAATGCAGAGCCGTTGTTTGACACAATGCATTCCGGTATCCCATGCACACTAAAGATATCTCTCAATTCACGCACTACTGCTGTGGATGGTGCAGATGGGACCATACGTACCTCTGGCCACTTGGAGAATGCATCTTCTGCCAGGAGGAAAACCTTACCCTGGAAGGGTCCAAAAAAGTCTATGTGAACTCTAACCCAAGGCTTTGTCTCTTGCTCCCAACCGGCGCTCACATTCTTTGTAGGGTTGCCCGAGATTGCTGGCATAATGTACACCTCCCTACAAACTGGTCAATGTCACTGCCCAGCTTTGGCCACCAGACGTAGCTACGTGCAACAGCTTTTAACTTTACTACCCTGAACTATCCATTTACAAAGATTGTGTTCTTTGTAAATGGATAGTTCAGTCTTCCGATTCCAGTACAGTCTCATCTCTTCTGACACCAACCTGTTAGGCCATCCTTTCCTTGTGTACCTTCTCACTATCTTCAGTACTGGATCAGCTCAGAAAGTCGTGCAATGCTAGCAGCCTTGATAGGGGAATCTGGTAGCGCTTCCAACATTACATCCCCAACGGCTGGGATGTCAAACTCTGGCTTGTGCAGTGGCAGCCCACTAAGAGCATCCGCGTGTCCAATGCTCACCCCAGGCCTGTATATCAGAGTGTAGTCGAACATTGATAGCGTAAGACACCACCGTAACAACTGCGGAGATATCATGTCGGGAATTTGACTTGCTGGGTTGAGTAACCTCACCAGTGGTTGGTGGTCAGCGATGATCGTGAACGGCCTCGCCTTCAGGTACTGTTTGGATTCTGTCACACCAAACATGATGGCTGATGCCTCCTTGTCAAGTTGTGAGTGCTAGTTTTTTTCATGTTTGAGGAGCGTACGTGACCCGAAAGCTGTGGGTCTCTTCACTTCACTTCCGTCACTGTGCACATGGGCTAGCACAGCTCCAAGGCCGTACTCTGTAGCATCGCACGTCAATATAACTGGTTCTCTTGCATCGTAGTGAACCAAGACAGAGTTTGATTGTAACAGTCCTTTAGTTGAGCGGAATGCTCTGTCATGGGTCTCTGTCCACTCCCATTGCCTCCCTTTGTCCAGCAACCAATGCAAGGGTTCTGCTACACTGGCCTTATCTTGAAGAAACCTGCCATAAAAATTCAGCAACTCTAAATATGATTGCAGTTCTTTTTTGCATGATGGGGCAGGGGCCTGGTGAATAGCCTTCACTTTGTCTGCTATTGGGTATATGCCAACCCTGTCTACCCGGTAACCCAAAAACTCAACTGATGGCACAGCAAACACACACACTTTGACTCTTTTAGCCTCAGCCCAGCTGCCGCAATACGACTCAGCACCTGATGGACCCTGTGCCAGCGCTGTTCGTCATTTGAGCCTGAAATGAGAATGTCGTCTAATAAAACTGCCACTCCCTGAATTCCAGGCAGCAATGTCTCCATCAGCCCCTGGAACACAGTTGTGGCACACTTTATGCCAAATGGCAGTCGCTTGACTCGAAAGAGACCCTTCAGCGTGTTGACTGTCAACATGTCTGCAGTATGGTCGTCTACAGATACCTGTAAATTAGCATCAGCGAGATCCAGCTTAGTGAAATTTTTCCACCTGACAGATGAGAGAAAGCCTCATCGGTTGTTGGGAGGGGGTAAATTTCTGTTTTACTCACCCTGTTGACGGTGCACTTGTAGTTACCACATATCCGGATCGAACCATCAGCTTTTCGCACTACAGCAATTGGGGTAGCCCGATTAAAAAATGTCACTGGTTCGTAGACACCCTGTTCCACTAATCTGTCTATTTCTTTACAAACGCTGTCTCTTAGCGCAAAAGGTACTTGGCTGCACTCCCGAAATATTGGTTTTGCATTGGGCTCGTCTCTATACTTACTGGTGGCCCTGTGTAGCGTCCCAATTCTACACTTGCAAAAACCTTGGGATACCGGTGTACTACCTCTGCCGTCATATCATTCTGCAGGGTGAAGATTCCCTCCACTGTTATGCCCAGGGGCTCCAACCAACTCCGCCCCAGGAGAGTCGGTCCCTTTCCTTCAGCCACTAACAGGGGCAATGTAGCCTGTGTAGTGTTTGTCTCTACATGCACCTCTAAAACCCCTAAAACACTCAGCTTTTCTTGTGACCAAGTGTGCAGGAACAGCTTTGCTTCTTGCAATACAGGTTTCTCTGGCCATAACTTCTCAAACGTTTCATTACTCATGATAGTTAAACCAGCTCCTGTGTCTACCTCCATAATCACTTCTCTGCCATCTAACCGCACTGGCATGCGTATTGGGGGCTGAGACATTGTTGACTGTGCCTTCACATTATACAGGCTGTACATTGCTCCCTCGTCCTCTGACAAACCTGATTTTTCACCCACTCTATAGGTCCCGGTAGTTTTCTGTTCACTCCTTGGCTTCGTACGGTGTTCATGCAGTTGTCTCCCCTTCTTTTTTGCTGTGCAGGCCCTCTCCAAATAGCCTGATTTGGAGCAAAAGTTGCAAGCTGTGTTATGGTGTTTACAACTGTCTGGACTCTGTGGCCCGTTGCATCTCTAGCAAAGCCGATGTTCTGGTTGCTCTCTACTCTGTGTTGATTTGTCCTGAATAGTTTTAAGCTTGGCTGGAAATCGCTGCCTTGCAAGATGCATTTGGTTAACAGTCTCTGCCAACTCGTTCACCTCCCCTTGTAAATGTTGGCAGCTTCCGCTGCAACTGCCATGTCCCTGGCAGTCTTAAAGGTCAACGTGTCCTTAGACAGCAACTTGTGCTGGAGGGTCTTTTCACGCACACCACACACCAATCTGTCGTGAAGTATCCTATCTAGGTCTATAAAGTTACAGTGTGCTGACAAGCGTTGAAGCTCGGCGACATAGTCAGCAATGGACTCGCCCTCATGCTGGTCACGCTTGTGAAACTTGTAAGTTTCGACAATTTCACTCGGCTTTGGTTCTAGGTGGTTGGATAGTGCCGCGAAAATGTCAGAGATCCCTACCTCTCTCGTTGACTTCGGTAGTAGCAGCGACGAGACAACGGAATACAACTCAATCCTGCAAAGCGTAAAAAATATTGCCTTCTTTTCTTCCTTATCAACTATTTTGTTTGCCACGAAATAATAATGTAATCGTTCCGCGTATAACTTCCAACTATCCCGGCCCGGAACGAACTTGCGGAACGGGATGAACGACGCCATCGTACAGGTTATGATGCTGGTTCGTCAACCTGGATGCACACTACTCGCACTTTTGAGTACTTTCTCTCGTCACCAGATGTTGTGTCCTCATCCTGAAAGTTACATGGTGCAATCGTTGCGGGTAACCGGCTAATCATACGCACAATTCCACCTGTCTAAACCTGTTGAGCCCGTGTCACACATCGTCCATTTGCGCGCGCACACACGACTGCACAGTCTAGCCAACAGTACACAACATTAAATACAGGTTATACACACAAAAAACTGTGATTCAAATTATGAGGACACCACTTCATACACATGTTCCTGTACAGTAAAGAGTAATTTAATTTGCGGATGCATCTCGAAAACCCATTTGGACTCCTAGCATCCACCGTTTTTCATGATTGCAACAGCTGAATATAATTTTATTTCATGATTGCTAGTTGTTCAATTTCCTTATTTACTATTTTTAAGTTATATAGCTCTTTGATAGAATTAAAATGTTTCTCTCTACATGTTTGTCTATCAGTTTTTGTGGAAAACTAAGTAACTTAATTTTAGGAAAAATTGTATTATTTTACAATATTAACTGTGTGGCAATTTATGCCTTATAAAAAGTTGGTACAGTAAATAAAAAGACCGTTCAGAAATACTGCAGTAAAATTAAAATGTGGTAAGTAACTGTAATTTAGAATGTAGGCGTGCGCAGATTTTGATTAGTGCTGGTGCCAGATTACATCCCCCCCCCAGGTCCTATAAAAGATGTACACAAATGAAAGAGTAAAAAGTAATATTATTGACATCACAGCAATGTAACTTTACAGTAGTAATAACAAAAATATTTCTTCAGCATACAATAATCCACTAAGCGAAACAGATCAGCATATTGTAGTATATATTTTCGTACAATAGTGTAAAAAAAAAAATCATTTAAAAACCAGTTTATAACTCTGGAATAAGACATTTTAAAAACCTCAGAAAAATGTGAGTTAACATAAGGTTCTTAATTAAAGGGCCATTTTTTTTGGAAATGTAACACTTTACTTAGAACATTTTTGTAATTTGTTATGCTGGTGAAATAAAGGAAATCATGCCAACAATAATATCGTAATCGTGGTGCCAAGGGACCTGTGGCACCTGCCTTGCGCATGCGTATGATTGAGAACATTTACAGTATATTGTTATTAACATTTTTTTTTTTAAATTATGAAAAAATTAAATATCTGCCTGGTGTTGCTATGTTTTGTAACACTAATTTAACTATTAAGAACTAAGTGCATTTTCTGTCACAAATAAGTGATTTATGTCTCATATTTACCTTGAATCTATTTAAGTTTGTCTGCTCTCTTACTTCTTCATTATTAGCCCTGAAAATTAACAAAATTTACATTTCCAACATTTTTAATAGCACATTTGAGAACTAAGCAGCAGATATATGAACAGCATCAAACATACCTTTAATTTGTACATGTTACTCGACAAAATATTGTGAAAATGAGTGTGCAAGGAGACCAAGAATCAAGCATGAGCATCTTCTTGAAGCACACCATACTTGCATTTACATTTGACAAGCTGATGACATGCCTACCAAATTAGTACACTTATCTCCAAGTTTTGTAACACTAAGATGAAGAAATGATTGTATGAGGGTTAGCTAAACAAGTAGGTCTCTGTAGAACTAATCAGCCTACTTTCCTGTAGCTGCAGAAATATTAACTGGTGAGCATAGGAGGGAGTAGGGTAAATCTTAACAGACAATCTTATTTTGTTAATTCCAATTATTTTGCTCATCCTAGATACTTAGGACAACAAATTTAAAAATAGCCACAAAAGTAGTAGGATAAAAATCTAAGTATTGATGAAATCAAATGCAACATTTAAATTTTGTGCAAAATTATTTGCCTTTTACAACACTTACACAATCCTTGGTAGCCAGGGTTAATGGGATAGGTCGCGGACAGTCATTTTACAGCGCGCCACTCCATGGATTATGGGTATGGAGATTCGGCAAGACTCCTCAGGGTGTGACGCCTCCCGCTTAGCTCTAACCCTGAAGTTCACTCTGGTGTTTAATTTCTTGAAAAAATGTACTTGTATGGGTTCTTAAAGGCTTCCCACACGCGTACGATCTGAGAATTCGAATAAACCTTTTTTTCCACCTCGTGCATCTTGAATACCAGTCTCTGCTACACAGTGTCCTGTGACTCTTTGTTCGTCTTCCTCTCGAGCTTGACACTTCCACTTCCCTTGACAACTTGTCCCCAGTATAGTTCAACGATAAATGTTCAGGAGAATAGGGTTACTTATGTTAACTAGCTTGTATAATAAGTTTGGCAATGTTAAAAGAATGGAGATTATGTTTTAAACAATGGTAATAAATCCCTTATGTCCTAAAGAAAACCTTTTGAATTATAAAGTTGGTGCTGCAGTGGCAGTGCACAGTGTTAGCTTGAGAAACTATGTATGTAACAAACAAAACATACACTTAACCTAAAAACAATAAAGTCCGGGTGCAAAAGAACACAAGCACGGGCACAGTTTAAGACTAAACCAATTACTTTACACTTTAAAATGACAACTTCAGTTCAGTAAGTGGAAAGGTAAGTTGCACAAAATTTATGTGTCACTCAACCTCAGCACACTAAATAACTATGGACTTGATGCGAGCCACATCAGGCTCAAAAATGTTAGGGGCAAAGCCATGACATTACATCAGCTTAAATAATTCCTGATGAATTAATTTGAAATCTCCTTCCATAATGAGAAATTTATACAAATTACTGTAATTTTAGTGATTCATATGATATGTAAATTGAAAATTAGTGCTGTGTCATAAATGAGAAGAATGAAGAGAATTGAAAATGGAACAGCGATGGAAAGCATAAATAAGGGAAACAGAACTTACGTGATGGCAACTTTACCCCTGCACAGAAGGGTCATATCTGCAGCTGGGTGTGTCCTCAGTGATGATTATTTAATTCATAAAACCTGTGTAAAATTTGTCATGGGTCACTCCATTAAGCCAAACCACAAAGAAAGTGACTCACTATATTCTACTGATTAAACATCAAATACTGCTAGAGCCTATTTAAAAACGTGATGTGGATCAATGAAGTTTGATTTTAAGCGAAAATATTACAGAGCAAATTCATTTCACAGCGTTATTTGTGTTATTTACAACAAATATTTACAATGTTTTCAAACAAACAACAGTTACTACTGGCACTCATTTCATTTGCCTGTAAATGTATGTTCTCTATATTTGATGCGTATATCTACATTCTACCTACAGTCATTTACGTAGAAAAAAAATATGTTTTTCCATACGAGTAATTACAGCATTCTTAACAGAAATCTCTGTGGTACAACCTGGTACAAATGTTGATAACTTATCATTCAAGAAATATAACTAATAAATCAATAAACTACAAAGTTGTTGAACCAACAAACATTATTAACATTTGGTAGTGATGTCATTTGACTAATTTGTTTAAATTCTTTGTAGTGTTGTATCTTGAGATAGTGCTTATAAGTAATTTGGGTGTTGAAAAAAAAAAAAAAGAATGAACATCACAGTTATTACATGAAATAATATTGTGCAATTATGATTAGCTGCCAGCACTAAATAATTTATATCTATAAAAATTTTATGTGTAGTAATAAAAGAAAAACATAATAAATCTGTTTGCTTTCACCGTGGGTACACTCAAAATTTAACTCCTGAACTGCAACATTAGACTGTACTGTAGTTGAATGTACAAAATATTGCTAAATGTTGCGACATGCTACTTTAGTTGAACTGAACACCAAATTAAATGGCTGTAAACACTACGCTTATGGTTTTATTTGCTTAAAATCAACCAAAATTATACCATTTACACAAAAATTATTTTTCTTACACTATCGTGGCATAGATCAAATAACATTTTTTTTATCTTGCAACTAAATATTTAACGTTATTACAAAAAATTAATATATTGAGTTTGCCATTATAAAATATGGCATTGTATTCTTCAGTCATGGCATAACATTGTGTCATAATTTTGTTGAGTATTAAATACCATATAAAATTATTAATGGGAGACATACAGACATACACACTGACATTCTATCTCATAAGCCTATCCCTACTAGAGGAATGTAGGCTGAAAATGAGTCTTAAGAGCACAGATTGAAGTAATATCACTTATTGGAATTAGTATATTTCACAGCTTGTTGCTGAATCCACTCTCTCAACTTCAAGGAGTACAGTTGATTCTATAGTGTCATATTACATTCTTAATAATTTTTTGGTTGCATTTCAAAACTCAGAAATATTGTGTTTCTTGTTTGCAAACTGTAAAGTTTATGAAATAATTTTGACTTTTTCGTTGTTCCATATTAATAAATAAACAATAACACTTAGTATATTTCTGTGCTTTAAGGGTGCTGCCTACTCTGGAGCCCTGGTGAAAAAAAAATGGTGGCGATATTCATTATTAATTATGTTCTGCAGGTTTCGGTCACCTTTCACGGTAGCACTTTCAGACAAAGACCATTTTCTGCATTCCTATTGCTACAGGAATTTAACTGTGGAAAAATATTTATGAGTAATGTTGTACATCTGCTAGCTTAATGTTAATGGGCTCTTCGATAGTTTGTTTGTGGGATTGACATGCCATCATGGGTAAAATCACAGCTTGGCAAAGGAAACAAAACTCCGCTGTTTAATTAGTGAAATTTTTTCCTAAATTATTTAAAATGAAATCTCGCACACAGTAGAAAATCTTTCTTACACTAGGTTTGCAAATGTTGGAAGTGCCACTGCAGTGTTCCATATCTCCTCCACTCCAAATGGACTCCCACAGATCCTCAGCATGTATCCCTCACATTGTAGCGACCTCGTAACTCTCCCTACCATTACTCTCTACTCTCCCATACTTGTGTCGCCTCCGTGTACCCTTTTGCTATTTGCTGGATGCATTGTGGTAATGGATTAAAGTACAAATTGTTTATGTTACATAAAACAAAATAGCTGTCGCTTATTTATTAAAAAGAAAAAGAATAACAATTCATTTTATAATTTTATCAAAGCAGTCACTGCTTTCATTTTCTTAAATTTTAAAATTTTAACTTATAATAAAATAGCTCCCACCAACAGTTCTTATAAATTAAGTAATAAACAAATTGTGTCATACGAAGAAAATTGAGAACTTCTGAAAACACTTTAAAAACAAGTTCAATAAAATAAAGTATAGTAGGAGGCTCTGTAATATCTTACTGTTTGAATGCCAATTTAAAACTAAATTACTGTTTTTAATTTTCTACAAAGTGTCGTTGTTAGAAATTTAAACAGCATTTCATACATTGCACACCACAGCATCTTAACAATGCAGTCTTGGGTCTACTCCTAATTATACATAAGTTAAAAACATAACAAACAAACCATTGTTATAATACAGCCATTTTTTTAAAAATATGCAACAACGTAAAAAGAATTAGAAAAGAATTGGTAATTTAAAAGTTTCTTTATCTCAGAGTATTTAACATTATGATTTTAAATATATTAAAAAGAAAGGCTACATGCAGGTAGTTATAAGTGGTAACTCCTTACAGTACAACAGGTGTTTTCAAGTTTTTGTTCTGAGAATGAAAATACTTACTTGCTCACAGTTTTCAGTGTATGGAAATTCTTTGCTGCCCCAAGATGAACAAATATAAGAACAATTCTAGCAAACATGCAAGTTCTACATGTATTGAATAACGTCAAAATTAATTTAATATGTAATTTCCCTCATCAGGACTCTGAAGTCAGTAGCACCCTAAATTATAGTACAGTATTTAATCAGTAAATTCTATTTAACTGTTATTATTACTACTATTACTATATACGAATTGTATAAAAATGGCGGGTAATAGGCCACAAGACTAACAAAGTAATATAACAGATAGCGACCGTGCTGCCGCGCAAAAATGTGTGTCGTCCCTTCGTGTGTGTGTACCTATTTACAAGTATCAACTGTAAGTACTTGTACTTCTGTCTGTTATATTACTCTATATACAAATTGTGATATAGTTTGGGCCAAACAAAGAAAAACACATTTTCAGTACGTATTATTCTTAACATCTGTTGATACATTATGCTCAAGTACTATTGTGACAGCTACATTTCCTTCAAAACATTGTACATGGCAGAATAGTTTGAATTGAGCAGATAAATAAATATTTAAAATCAGTTTTTGAATCTGTGTATATTATAAAAATGCATTAATTTTTATTTTGCATGTTATTTTCCTTTGTTCACAGAAGTTTAAGTGGGTGTTCAACTAAAATATTCCACTTGTGAAGTACATACTTGCTAAACCAGTCCCCAAATTCTTTTCGTTAAATATTATTCCTGAGTAAATTTTGAAAGCAGTTTAGCTACTTTATGACAATATATGCTGGTTCACTGACAGAAAGCCGCAGAATTGCGGCTGCCTGCTGTTGTGTGCAGAGGGTTTATTTAACCTTCCCCCCACAGTGCAACGACGTCCATTTGGCGAGGCCTGGCTTACTCAGCAGTGTTGAAGTTTAGTGTTTTTTTTTGTAATAAGCATCAAATGTGTCATTTGACCTCAAATTACAATTTATACAGCTAAGTATTGATGAAGTGTATCATTGCCACAGTGGACTGTAGACCTGCGCGGTTGCAAAGAGCCCACTAGAGAGGACTCTAGTAATGTATAAATTACAAATGGGTTAATTAAACATCAGTGGTGAGCTGGAATTAATAGTTTTTTCTGTATTTCATATATTTTTTTTATGCTCTAACTATACCAATCATGTAAGAGTTGTAACTGACTATTTAATCACGGAACCAACGACTGAAAAAAACTTTATCTTATCTATTTGTGTAACTTTAATATTTTTTTTTTTTAAATCATAATTTGTCATTTTGATACTCAAGGATATTAATTTTTGTCACAACCATAGCATGTGGGGTATCAAATTAAAGGTCTTGTAATTTCAAGAAACTTATCCAGATAACTTTTTGATGTAGCTTTATTATATGACTAGTAATTCTGCTTTTAGTAATGTTGGGTCAGTTATTGCCGGTGTGGGGATTAGGGCCGTAACAAAGCGTTGCCAGGCCAAGGGGATGACAATGCCTCAGGAATTTGGGTTGGGCACAGCACTCAAGTGACTTGGATACATCACCTCACCCCCAAATTCCTGTCCGCCATTAGCGCCCTTCAAGTTATGTTTACTTTAATTTTTTTTTTTAGTAAAATTTTGTTTGTGTATCTAGGAATCACTATGATAAAATCTAAAATTAATTAATATCTGTACTGAATTTTAAATAAAAGGCAAGTCACCAGAAGTCAGCACTGTTGCGCACGGCAATCTCGTTGAGCTCCCCTCGTCGAGGTCGCCGCTCGCCCCAGTCTTTTAGCAGCTATAGGCATGGTAGGAAGTTGCCGGAGGAGCATCATGGAGAGGCGTGGTGGTTTTGAATACTAATTGCGTGGGCTTTCTGGTATTGAGGGGTGCTGACTTCGGGCAACGTGATCTCAATTTTTTTGTCAGTACCGTGAACACTGTCCACATTATTAGTAGTTGAAGCTACTACACATTACCCTGAGATAAGAGCACCTGCCTCCGCATGTTACTGCTGCGGTTTTCTTTTATTAAAAATGTTATGGCCACAAAAACGAGTGATCCAAGCAGGTACCACTGCACACTGCACACTGCACCATGAACAAATTTTTGTATCGCGAACAAAGGCAGAAATTATTGTAAAACGTGGTTAGGAAATACAGTACTGTCAACACTTTGCCAACACAGCATTATTAAATATTAAATTCAAGCAAAAGCAATCAGGTTGCAAGCTGCATTGTTTTTGTTACTTAACCTTTTTCTGGCTATTCCTTGTGTTTGTGATATGACATCTGTCATCAGAAAACTTCCCTTGAAGCATTTCCCCTATCGTTGCCACAAGTATCTTTACTAAAAATTAATTTAGCTTCAAAATCAGGTAATTATTCTCTTACTTTGGGATGTGCTAGGTGACTGTGATCAGATGTTGCTTTGCTAGAGGATGCTAAGCAAAAGATTTTAAGATATGTATTGGTCAGTTGAGTTTAAGAAATTTTTACAGTAGAAATCATTTGACAAGATTTTTTTTTGCACTCATGTGAGCATGTGCACTGGAGCATCACTCTCTCATCTCTCTTACTTTTTTTTCTGCATGTGAATATTGCACATGCAGTTGGGTGTTTGTATCTTCTTGCCTAATTTGAGAAAGTGGTAAAACGAACATGAAAACTTAGGCCCACAAACCCAAAATCAGAATGCACTCAGATTAAACATATCAAAACATGTAACTTGGAGGCTGACCACCACACCACTGCTGATGTCACAAAACACTGGCACGTGCATATGTACATATTACCTAAGTTATTAGTTTGTGACAGGTTAGCCCAACAGAGCTAATAACCTATTGTTGGAGTTTAGTGGCGCACAGAATTTATAGAGTTTGTGTACAGAAGGAGCTGACAAAGATTCAACATGAATTCATATACCATATGATATAGCAGTGTCTGTATAAACATGTGTAATTGTTGTAAATGTATAAGTTTTCTATTTATTATGTAATCTTCATGATTTGTCCAATATCTTTGTACTAATGTGTATTCAAAAGATCTTACGGATGCAATAAAACAAACAAACAAACAGTCCATAGTACCTCAGTTTTGACTTGCACATAGGAAGAAAAGTACATCAACACTCCACATCCAACATGGTCTTCACATGAGAGCAGAAGCAAATTTAGATAGAAAAAGATTTTGAAGTCCGAAAGTTTATTAATTACCTAATCACAACATTGAAAAAAAGTAGAGGCCTGGATGCTACTCACATGCTAAATTTACTAGATGAGTAGTGTAATAGTGGTGGAAGAGTAGTTAGTGCTATTATGTATGGCTTTACAGAGGTAAATTACAGCAAGAATAGACCATAATTGTGTGGGGTTTGCTTGTGACAGTGGGTGAATAGCCACCAAGCAACCAGTCACGAAGGCGGTCATCTTCCCTTCCAGATCGAGGTGACGAAGTTCCTTCGGTGCGGCATGGAGAACATTGTCACTGTTGGTGTGAACAATACCCTCACCATGCACACAATACCACAAGGCACTGCTGTCCACACTAACAACTCCAACAGGCATGATTTTTTCATTCACCTATCTTGTTACTCATTCCTGTTTTTGGCATGTCTGAATTAAATCACTATAAATGTTAACTGGCAGACTATTTACTCTTTATGGAAATAATTTCAATGTTTACTGTAAGTATGCTTAGGAGTAAGATCTTAAATATGCATTGGGTATATATTGTAAAATTGTCTGTGCATTTCTGAAGTTTTCTTTAATAAACATACAGTAAACTTCCGATTATCATTTCTGAAGTTTTCTTTAATTAAAATACAGTAAACTTCCGATTATCCGTGCACCGATTAACCAGTTTTTGGATTATCCGTGTAACTTTCTGTATGTTGAACACTGTAAAAATAAAAATAAAAAACCTTTTTGGAACATAAAAGAGTGACAACTCTTGCGCGCAAGAATGGATTAACGAGATCACACAAGAATGGACAAACGACATTTCAACTTTTTTTCTAGTGTTTACAATGAACTCTGGACATATTTAATTTATTTTGGTGAAAAGGTTGTGAAATATGGTATTTGTAGGCAAAACCATAATTTGTTATGGTAGTATTTGAGTGTATTATAAGCAAATTTTATTTTTTTCTTTCCCATTTTTGTATCAACAAATGTGCTGTTATCTGATTATCCATGTTTCCCGATTATTTGTGCATTGTGTGGCACCAATTAACAAGGATAATCAGGAGTTAACTGTATTTAGAAACAGATCATCACAAAATATGGGTGAAAATATTTGTCATACTTTGATTCTGGTATTTTATTGTTCAAAAAATAAATGAATACATAAATCATTAATTTCTAACTTAGTATGGCAAGGTGTAAGTGTAATACTTATATTGTTCTGTCAAAATTTTTCAACAGAAAGGTGAAATACATATACAGTACTAGTAACTTTCAATGTACTATCTAAAGCTTCCTGCTAATTGTTCTGAAGCTTTGTGAGTAGATATTTATAGTAAGCAGTTATTAAAATAAATGTAAGTGTTATCTCTATATATAAAAATGAAAGCTGACTGATTGACTGACTCACTGACTGACTGACTGACATGACATATCAAACTGCAGCCCAAACCACTGGACCTAGAATCGTGAAATTTTTTTGTGGGGGTTCCCATCAGGTCGTAGGCGAGCACTAAGAAGGCATTTTTCGAAATTCGACCTCTAAGGGGGTAAAAAGGGGTGAAATGTGTTTCCGAAGAAACGTCGATAGAGCTCGAACCCGACGGCCAATCATTGTGATTTTACTTTAATAAGACTCTCGTAAAAATGCATATTAGCCAATTTAAGGATTTTTCGAAGTTCAACTTTTAAGGGGCTGAAAAGACCTTAAATGTGTTTCCAATCAACTATCGATATCTATCGAACCCTTCGGGATAGAGAGTTGATATTCACTTCAAAATATTGCTTACGTAAATACCCAAAAAGTAGTTTTAGGTTTTTTGTAATTCGACCCCCAGGCAGTAAAAAGGGGCAAAATTTGTTTTTAATGAATCGTCTATATCTTTGAAACACAATTGGCTATCGTCGTGATTTTAACTTTAATTGGTTACTTTTACAAATGTCTATGACAGGACTTAAAGATGTTTCGAAATTCTTTATTTAAAGGGGTGAAAATACGTGAAATGTGTTTTCGATTTTCCTTCCATATCTAGTGAATCAATCAAGATATCGAAGTGATCTTTGCTTTAAATTTGTGCTTTTGTAAATATCCCAAGTACCATTTAATATTTATTTTCTGAATTCGGCCCTAAACTGGTTAAAAAAGGGATAATATGAGTTTTCGACTCACATTCAATATATATCAATCCCATAGTTTTTATATAGCGACGTGATTTTTGTTTAGGATTGATGCTTATTCAAATACCTAAAAAGTAATTCCAGGAATTTTCTAAATTCGCCACCTAAGGACGTGAAAAGGGGTGAAAAGTGGTGAAAAGCATTTTCAATTATGCGTCGATATATCTTGAACCCAGCGGGCTAATGTTGTGTTTTTTACGTCCATGAGATAACAATAAAGTATTCTAAAACGTGATTCAAGGGTTTTTCGAAATTTTCTCTCTTAAGTGGTGAAAAGACCTTGAACATGTTTTAGATAAATCCTCGATATCTATCGAACCCGTCAAGATATACAATTAATTTTTGCTTCAGGATGATGATTACAGAAATTATCACAAAACGGTTTTCAGATTTTTCGAAATTCGATTTCTCAATACTGTGCAGGGGTGATATGTGTTTTTTTTAGTGAATGATCAATTTTGATTCGACTGAACGGGCTAGTGATGTGATTTACACTTTACTTGGATACTTATACAAATGTCTAAGGTGTAAATTTAAAATATTTCAAAGTTCGACACCCAAAAGGGTACAAAGCACAAAATTTGTTTTCCATCAACCCACGATATCTATCTAACCAGTAGCGATATTGAGGTGTTGTTCGCGTCAGAGTGATGTTTACGTAAATATTTAAAAATATATGTTTGTAATTTTTTTTCTGTATAAGAAACGTGATTATTAAGAATAACACTTAGTTGGTCAATAATCAAGGCAGACGATCCGAAAAGCAGGAACGAGCAGCGAGAAACAACGTATACAGGAGTTTCACTCTACAGTAACCTATCGAGGCGTGGTGTTGTACAACCTCTATGAGCCCAGGACACAGATATTTTATTTATTTTTTAATAAATTTTATTTTCATGAATTATTTCGACGTTACGTTACGCAGTTGTTTGTTTCTCAGGTCTAAATTTCGGGAGGTTCTGGGCTCGAATTTCATTGAAAGCTGCGTGCGAATGTTCCTTTCTGACACACAAAAACTACAAGGCAGATCTAATTAGTGCAATTTACATGTAGTCTTTAAAAGGGGTGAAATCGCAGTTCGCTTTCCACTTAGGTTCCTCTACAATATCAGCTGACATATCGTAGGTATACTGCTAAAAGTGATTAAGTCATAAATGCTATTTCATTTAAAAACAGTATTAAATTGTAGATATTAACAAAAATTTGGTATGTTACTATACTGTGACACAACAGTACGAAACGACGAATAGACTTTAAACTTGGGCAATTGTTCGTGAACAACATATACATATTCCTAGCATTTTTATAATTTTATCTCATTTTGACTTTGTCACTTTTGGTAGTAAACCGACGATATATCATCTCACTAATCTCAGGTTTGGGGCACCAAATACGTTTCCGCGAATCCTTTATGCTCTGAAACTTTGTTATGTCAATAAAGTTAAAGTGAATATTTTGACAATATATAATTGAGGGCACCATCACCAATGGTTGTGCACAGGGTAAACAGATGTTTCTCATTCGATTAACCTCTTACCTTAGGTGTGTGTAAGTACCCCACAACGTCAAATAGGCAGGGCTATAAATAAGGCCCAGGCGAAGTCGCTGTTAGTGGCAGGGACAAACTTAAGACTGCTCTTCGCATGGACAGCTATAGCTGCAGAATTAGTTCAACTAGCCGCTTGGACATTCTAACACTTGATGACTGAAGTACCATTCTTGTGTACAAAGAGGTTTTTAAATTAAAGTAAATATTATCAGTTACGAATAATGCTCGCAAGCAATGCCACGGGGGACTGCTAGTATATATATAAACTAATGAAATATATATATATATAATATTGTTACGGTGGATTTTGCAGGATTTAGATTTTTTTTTTAGGTTATGGTTTTTTTCTTAAGACAAGTTATAGAATCCGACGGTTTATGGCTATTTGTCGAGTTTATCGGATTTGCTTTTTTGAAATTTCTTTTAACTTGTATAAATTGGATATTAGTTATGCTGTATGGTTGGGTTATTTGGCTAAATGATAAT
>PNEQ01034597.1:0-58312 GCA_003012365.1 Medauroidea extradentata
TCTACACAAAATTCAAATGTTGCAGTATGATTAGTAATTTTTTAGTTTTTCATCATATTGCTTTCGTTGGCATTCTTTTCTGTTTTTTCTAATATCCTAGGATAACTCCTCTCCCTACAGCCCTTGAGCAAACATTTCTGTTATCAAAATATACACTAAAGGAAAGTAGGCTGATTAGTTCTGTATAGATCTACTTGTTAAATCTTGAAAGGGAGCAGATATCACAAAACAGTTGCACAGAATGAAGTTGTTTTTTTATGTCGTGTGATTTGTTCAAAACAAAAGTATCTATTATTTTTTGCTATAATCAATTTAATTAAATTTTCTTAAAGTCAATAATTACCCACAATTATAAAAAAAAATTATGTTTCGAAAAAATTTATACGTATAGAACAAACCATTTCCAATAACTTCATGTAACGGTTTTGCGATATCTGCTCCCTTTCAAGATTTAAAAAAATAAATCTTTCTAAAATAGCATAAATAGAGATCAGTGGCCTTAAAGTCGCGTTCAAAGCCTGCTGGTCAGTTCAGTGCCCGGCGCGTAACGGTGTTCAGGCACTAGATGAGTGTGGCAGTGTCGCCCTTACTGATCCTGCTTCCGACTGTCAGACACCGGGGAATACTCAAGGTAGGTGCATGAACGGTGTTGTAGAGTGCCACGTTTATTATTTTCAACGCCTGATTGCTAAACTTATTCGAACTACGTACGTATGAATTTTTGCATGTGAGATAGATACGTGCCGGACGATGTCGCTGGACGGCGGATTTTTTTCGGGGATCTCCCGTTTTTCCTGCCCCGTCATTCCGGCACTGCTCTATACTCGCATAAAGTCACCACTCACTAGCGCCAAAGACCTAGATGTTAAGCGCTGGCCAAAATGTCTTTAGTCAATCGAAGTCGGCCGTCTGGCTAGAGAATTCGTGTCGTCTGTGGCCGAAAGGTGCCATAGCCTTTGTGGGCGAACAAGGATCGCGCATCAAACACGCCATAGCCAGTACGAGCAAGGAATTAAACTTGCGTGTACCGTGTAGTCTTTTCATTGCAAGATGGCCTCTTGAAACTTTCGGAGGTAACCTTACCGTTTAATGCTATACCGGGCTACTTGTGTGAAATTTGAAATTCGTTAAAAATAAATCCACATAGAAGTACAAGGAAAAATATGAATATAATGGAATGAATGTTTTGTTGAAATGTTTTCGTTTAGTCATACGACATATATAACATAATACCACCGCGGCGCTGACTGAAAACAAGTACTACGTCATCCTCCTGTACCGCATCTTAATACTCTGCTAGTCATGTGATTACTAAAGAATAGCATCTTCGAGCATGGCTAGCACTTGGATGGCTGGCCGCCAGGTAACACCGCCACCGCGTACCACTGGTCCATATCTGAAGGGAGGTTAGACTACCACAAAGGTCAACACAAGTACAAGGCAGAAGAGTAAATATTCTCAATAGCTAACAACTGTTTACATCTTTATGGCTTGCGCCTCGATTTTTTTCACGGCTTGCGGTCGCGAAATAAACGAGGAACTCCCTTATATTATCTTTCAGTAACAACATGTATTGAATAACCCACATAGTGTTCATTACTAAATTCCTATAGTAAGTATGTAACATCAAAAATCTTACTAAGTTGTCAGAAAAATTAGCTTTAATCATAGAATAAATTAAACTGCTGCTTATTTCTAAAATTACATATTTATTTGTTTATACATGTCCAAAATTCTGTAAATAGGTTTAAATGTTCTTCGCATGCTACAGTTCAGTGCTGTTAGAGCAACTTGCGTGAAGATTTATGTTAAGTATCTAGTGTATTATGACGTAATTATGTAGAAACGTATACAGTAAATACGTACACGACACTTAATAATTTAATCTCTGAATTTTAGTTTACTTAAAAATGTTTTCCGGCAACAGTTTATAGGTCTCCCGAACAGTAATGACTTGGCGTACAATTCTAAACCATTTCTCATTTAGATTTTAATAAGATCTCAGACTGCTAACGTGGTTTGAGAGTATGTGTGTGTGTGTGTGTGTGTGTGTGTGTGTGTGTAATATATATATATATATATATATATATATATATATATATATATATATATATATATATATGCCGTACACATTGGCCCAAAACACCATTTAAATAAATAAGCTATTTGTCCCTCCAAAAATATTGCTTCAGATCCGCCAAGTACCGACTGGTGTACTGGCTGATGACGTCACAGCGGCAGCCATGTTGTGACGAACTGATTCCGCGGACGTTTCAAATGTAAGATTTTCTAAGGGCTGGAATCACATCAAATCACCTCCAAATTTAAAAATTTTACCTCTCACGGACCAGATTTTTCCATGCAGATTACGCATATGTTCTCAGTGAAATTTGTGATGCATATATTATCCCTTTGATACTTTCGACATCATGTAACGGAATTTTCCTGTGTAAATTACTGTGGACTTGTCCGCTTAGGTTTTTCCTACCGCCTTGAAATACAAATAAGAAACTCAGCAGACGTAAATAACAATTCCGCATAAAACTCATGTTTAAATGCTATACGTGTAAACAGGAATTTAAGATATGTTGCGCGGCTGTAAAATGACAGTTAAACTACTAACGCTCTGCACGCTGTCTGGCGGACGTGATACGATTCCTTTAAGAGTGCGTGATATATAATTAAGCGCTAAAAGCATCAGTTCAGAATTGTAGGTTTCTCGAAGCCAATTTGCAAAAACCAAAATACTGCAATCCGGGACAACTTTCTGAGCAAAAGTTTTTCCCGATATTAATGTATATAGGAAGTGCAATCTCGTACATTTAATTGCGGCGCATGAGATCACGCTTAACAAATGCGTCATTCCGGGTATATGTTTGCTAATAAAGTTGGCAAATATAATCATCAAGGATTATTGTTTTGTAGTTTTCCTATAGACCCTACTGACTTTCAAAAAGCGTATATCATAGTTGAAGAATTCAGCGCTTATTTATCTACCATGCCCTCTTAATGTCTAAAATTTTGCTGCTGTCTTGGAATGATTTCACTTTTGTTATAACTTACTTACGATACGACAAAATTTACATTTTAAATATAATAATGTATTCTTGTCAATTACCTGGCTGTAGGATTTCAAAGGGATTTCTTTTTTAAATTAACATTTTGCAATTCCTCAAACCAAATTATTATAAGGTGTCAGTCTACACGAAAGGTTGACCCAATTTACAAAAGTAAATCTGAAACAATAGTGGTTTGTAATTTTGTTTTAAAAATTCAAAAGAGCGTTGGATGTTACATCCTGCCGTAATTTTGATAAAGACCATAAGGCTTGAATCAAGGTCAAACGACGCGCAAACTGTTGAGATATATCTGTTCCTGCGATTACTAACGACATGCCGGATATGACGCACGCCATCCTCGCAGACTGAGGACTGACAACTTGACGGTTACGTGGAGAGAAATGACACATGCCGCCAAGGGACGTGTTTATGGGTCGACTATTTTCGCGAGTTTTAAGTGCTCGACCCATTAGTGCAGCCGCGAACTCCTCCCGAGGCGCTAATTATTCCAGTCTGAAAACTTCAATTGTTGCCAGAAGGATCGTTAAGAGAACTCTTTCATTCCGCTCGTCATTAAAATGAGTTGCGCTCGTTATTACTCGCAAAGCTGAAAACACAGGCAGAGAGAACAAGGACAGATTTCGGGACCATTTTTTACCCCTTCGTCGTGTGCTGCTCAGTTTTTAGTGCCCCCTGAGTCCGAGTCCCGTCATTAAAGAGTTGCCAGAAGTGCTTGCTAAAGCGATTCGCTTACGATGCTTTCTGCGTAATGATCCACCCCCCCCCCCCAAACCACCCCCGGCACATTCACGTATTAAAAATTCTGCTTCGGAAAGAAAAGTAACTGAAAAAGTCGTTCGGAAGTTTTAGAAACGACGGTCGGGGGAAAAAATGTTGGTTAGGCTCCTCCGAGGATGCTACGGAATTGGAAATGAGCTTAATTTTTCACTCATTTTAATTCAGGGACGGTCTCCTTGATACGGGATGGGTTGTACGGGGGTAGGTGGAGGACGCAGAGATAAGAGAAGGGAGCAGGGACGAACAAGGGTGAAGAAAGTAGCCAAGAGCCGGGGATTCAGATGTCCGTCACGTCTCCATATTGTAGACAGATACAAGACGTGGAAGAGGATGGGAGACAGCCTCCCCTTGCTGGGTAGGCGGGGTGGCCAGGAACTTCTGGGAACGGGGTTGTAAACGGACGAGGCATCCAGTTTTTACTGCCGCGTCGTATTGAAATGAAGCTTTGTCTCGCCTTGGATCGCAGCGGGCTGCTAATGGCCGGTAGTGGAAGGTTAGGTACCGCTCATAACCGCAGGATACGACCCGCTGCAGTACCTGTACCTAGCCATACATGACCTGGTAGTTTAAAGGGCCCGCCCGGAAGTCAGCTGGTTGTTGTCTCTGAGAAATCTTACTCGACTAAGAGTGTTCATTATAAACCGTTCTTGTATGCATACTCTGACTGTACTATTACTGCAAGGACTTGATTGAACTGCCTTTAAACAAATAAAGACGTTTGGCAGTTCAATGGCATCCATACAGTATCAATGCGTTACAGTGACTGCAAAACTTAAGAATAATACTGTCCGTATCACTTACAAATGTATTTATATTAAATTGTGAGTAGCCTCTACAAAGGATTTCTTTTAATCGCCAGAAGTATGAGTGACAAGACTGATTTCCTGTACAGTTACATTAATTTCAGAACAACACTTCGTCGATAGTTATTACAATTGTATTTTTTTTCTGAGAAACCTAGTTAATTTGGCAGTCTTCCTTTAGAGTTTGCATTAAATTCAGAGCATTACTTCATTGATAGTGATTTTTATCATGTGAGATAAACAAAAATTAAAAATAAGTAACTAAATGCAGTCGGACTTTCACAGGAATTAAACAAACTTTTCTATGTTGGCTGTCGTACACAGACCATAAACGAAATAAATGACCTACGTACACTACAATCCCTATTAACAAAACTTAAAATGCCCGCTCTCAAACCAAATATTACGAAAATGGATACACGTATAGAGTGAAGCTTGCCACAATTAGAATGACGAAACAAATTACTGGAGCGTCTTCTTGCCATTTATTCTTCCAAAATAGTCCAGTCAGCGGGTACCTTGTTACAGCTTTCGTTTACCCTTAGCGATGGGGTGTAACGTGTAGGACTTGTCTAATGATAGGATAAACCTACCCTACTTCGTGACAATCTTCGCCGCTTATATGTCATACATTGAGCACTTATTGTTGAAACTATACATGCATGCTCTCTAGTGGTAAGCTAGTGATCTCGCTGTACAGATTCTTCCCTATTTTAGGAAGCTCGTAAAGTGGTTTATTACGATATTTAAGTATATCATCATGTATGATCAGTTCCCCTATTCATAGTTGCTGCAACTGTCACACAGCTAACCTGTAGATGGCACAAGTTGCCACCTCAGATAACTCCATACATGTTCTACGCTGTAGAAAGTTATTTGTAAATTTATTACACCGATATACAGGTGTGTCAAGAAGGTAGGCATGAACTTGGAGACAGTGGAAAATCGAGGCAAAAGTTGATTGTTTGCTAGGCTCCAACGTGCTGTGTGTCGGTATTAGCTAGCGTTTATTTGAATCACCGTGTCTGTCTTCAACATGCCCAACAAAAACGGTACAGCATTAACACAGATCGTATGTTAATTGCCCCGAAACTGTTCACACGTGTCACGACTAACATACTACAGCTTATTGGAGGCTGTGTTATGTATTTTCGCGGTTTTGCCTTGCCGCCTAAGACATAAGGCAGGAAGTTAAATAGTAGTGCTTAACGTCTCGCCAACAGTAAGGTCGTTGGAGATGGATCCAATGGTACTGGCAGGAAGCAAACGGGAAGGGAGGGGGGAAGTCGGCCGTAGACTGTGGATAGGAACTCTCCCAGCATTCGTCAGAATGTTACCTCAGAACGCTATAAAAGGATGGCCGATCGGTAGAGCGAAAAAATTTTTGCCCCTGTTTGTGCACATCTGCAGCTTAGTTACACATGAGATTTTTAAGTTTTGTTGCGACGGGAGTTTACAATTAGAATTTATTGATTTGTGAACATACGCCATTGCTCATGTTTTGCTGATCAAACCTGTGTTGAGTGACAAAGTTGGAAAACGAACAAGAAAAATCAAACACACAAAAATAGAAAAGAAAAAAAAAGCAATCCCAGAGACAGAATTCCTCTAGGATTGCTTTTTTTCTATTTTTGTGTGTGTTTTACATTTGTTTTTTCTTGTTCGTTTTCCAACTTTGTCATTCGACACAGATTTGATATTCAAAAACACGAGCAAATGTCCACAAACCAATAAATTCTAATTAATTTCACATGTTATTGGTAGCGTGTCTTTGTGAAGTGACGTCTGTCATCTTTGACTGTGCCAATCACGATAATGTTACTACAACACCACACGTCTGTGATTTGTGGATAGATCCTCAAGACATGTGGGAGTTGAAACTTTTAATCACTGGCTATGACGCAGAGATGCAGATATGTACAAGGCTTCAAAACAAACTGTGACAAAATTCTTTTCGCGAAAAGTACTAGGCCCTACCGACCGGTAATCGAACTCATAGCATCACAACTTCTAGTCTAGAGTTTTACTTGTGCACCAAATCATTCGGTTTACGGGTTTTGGATAACTGTAAGAAGGGTCTGTCGTGGATAAAAAGTACAACATCCCGACTTTATACAAATCCCTGAAACACATTCGTAACTTACATATAGTATATGTACGCAAAACTTCTTACCTCGAATACTGAAGTTGTCATTTTGATTTATGAATACTAGTAACATATACGGGTCTACTACCCAAAATATAACAGCATTCGTTGGGCCTCGATCATCGGTGATAATGCCTTGGTTATTCTTGTTAGCAGACTAACAATTTGAATTCCTTGGTAGCGTATAATAATAACTCGTAAAGCACAGATATAAACTGTTTCGACTGTTGCTTTCGAAGCGAGGTAGTGAGTGAAAACTTTAGGAAACGTTGCGGGTGACAACACAGACGTTTCGCAGCAGATTTCGCGCAAACGTAAGTCACACAGTTTTTGAATGAAATACGACGGTTGCTTGCCAGTTAAGATGAAACGATCTGCGGTGTTCGAGAGAATGCTGTTCGTACACAGCCAGCTTCCTACACCAAAAATGACACTTGCACAGTTAACGACGTTTCAGAATCCTGATAAAGTGCGAGGTGGAGCCCGAAGTACAACTATTCTTCCAAGTGCGCCCATAAGCAGCGATGAAATACGGATACGGGGAGGTTCCTCCAGAAATGTTCTCCGTCGACTCGTTTTGAAATTCAAGGTGTCAGAAAAAAAACGTAAGGAAAAACGGTCTCTTTTCCCTTCACAATAAAAGCGCGCTTTACGACTCTCTGCCATCAATTCTTTTACTGTTCGCACTCAGGGCCGCCGTAAAATAAAAGCAAGAAAGAAGAAGAGGCGCGGCATCGAAACGTTAAATCACTTTCTCCCAAACTCCGTCCCTTACCATCCCTCGACTCCAGAGGAGGATACATATGCGCTGGTTCGCTAAGTGTCTGCGCTGGTGTGCGTGGACGCGGCTGTAGGCGTGAGCTCTGAGTGGTCCAGAGTGCAGCATCCCGCTCGTGTTTTAATCTCCTCACAACTCGTGCGTGGTCTGAGAGTCTGCTTCGGAAAAGTGCTGTGCCCGAGGGTGGGGCCCTTAGATACGGGCAGAAACAAAAACATTTATGGCCAACACTTTAGCGGCCCCTTGCCAGTAACTTAGCAACGTTATGCTATCCCGGGTATACCTTGGGAAAAACAATTTCCACGGCCGTGTAGCTCGAGTCTGTTTCTCCAGCAAGATGATGCTCTGTAAAACGAGTTCCGCGGTAGTCATTCTAAGTACATACTCGATCCCGCAAACGCGTCTGTTTCTTGCCGTTATTAACAAACGTCCTTATTTATACTCCGTTACTCGTTTAACCCTCTACGACCTCCCCCTGCCTTCCTATGCCACAATGCACTCCCAAAATTTAAGATGCTATGAATGAAACTTAACTTTTATGCGTATGTTTTAGCTGCTTCGCATTCAAATGACTGCTCTTTTCTTGTTTATACACCATTCTGCCACATCCGAAAAAAAAAATTGTCACGGAGCAAAAAATGACTTTTCATGTGTTGGTCAGGTCACAACATTGAGTTAACAATATTATAACGACTTTTACTCTGCTGTGTAGTCGACAAAATCAAAACCTGTTTCTTCTGAGATAATTTTTATCACGCAACGAAAACAGTGTTTCGAAATCAGCTGCATTGACCGCGAAGCAACTGTATTAATCAGAATACACAATGAAGTGTTTAAAATTAAGACTCTGAAATAAATGTAGCTGTAATTAAAGTTAAAAATGTTTCTTTCTTATATTGAGAACAGTATTTTTATGCATAGCATCGTGTTTTTCACGATGCTTTACATACAAATATAACATATACGAATTACTAAAAAATAGTATACCAGTATTTATACATCCGGTAGTGGTTCATACGCGCACTCTGTTAAGGCGGCCGCCTGGTGAAGTGTGTGTTTGTGTTTGAGTAGCAAAATCGATGAGGCGCTACGAGCGACGTCGGCCGGCATATGTATTGTGATATCGCCTCTACGGCCAAAGTCGTAAATGCGCGCGTAGTGTTCCCGCCGTAACGTTTTTACTGTGGGGCTCTGTGGGGTGACCCTATAATTTAATTACACGCGTCTCTGTCGAAAAGTCCAACGTACTTGCGGACCTCAATTTCAAACAAATCCGTTACAAATATCTTGAGAGACAACCGCGTTAAAAGCCGATTTTAGACAAGATTGAAGGCTTTAAAATAATGTTTCAAATGTGCGTGATGTCTTGAAAGTCACATTCACAAGTAGTCTGAAGTGTGTTTTCTTTTCGTAGATAAGCATTGTGGACGCACGTTTACTGGTCTCTGAGAAAAAACGTAACTCGGAGCACGCTGCACGCAGTTCGAGTACCAGCAAGGCGGTCGACTTATGGCTCGGTTTCAGCCGCCATATTGAATTTTATTATTTTTCGCTTTTCGGAATTTTAAAAAGAAATAGTTAAATAGGTATGCGATTATATCTCAAATTCTATTTATATTTCGCTACAGTACAGACCTTGCGATTTAGTTTTCAACTTATAATTACGCCGCAATCCGTGTGGTAAATGTTTTTGTATTCATAATTTGCCCGTCAAATTGCGAACTAACTATACATTTCTAGCTGTATTGCCAAGCTTGTACTGTAGCTCAAGGTAAATAAAATTTGCCGCATGGTCACCGAATTAACATTTTTCATCTCAGAATTCCAAAAAAGCGAAAAATAATAAAATTTAATATGGCGATTGAAACCGAAGCTTCAGGTAGCCGCTTGCACAGACCACCGCCTAGAAGTGTGCAGAACTTCGCACGTTGCAAGGTCATTCGAAAACGGCTCAGCGTGCATTAGATTATGTCTGCTTAGTAATACCACCCAAAGAATATTACGCACGTGTGCTGCCGGAAATGCCGAAAATAGGGGTTTTATGGTCCATTTTAGGTATGAAAATCTTGGTACAGAATGTTTAAGAAAATAAAAGCGTGAACTATACCCCTTTTTGTCTTTATTATTACGTCATAAAATGATAGAGCCAGCACTGAATGTCTTATAGAGGCGAGTTGTCGGTTAGAAGACTGCACGCCAGTTCAGTGGCTTGCGCCTAGAGGCTAGAGAGATGCCTGATGCGCGTGCTGTGTCGCAGCATCTAGACCTCGAACTAGCAAAATAACCAGGTGGCGAACTTAACTGTGTGACAATTTAACGTTGCAAACCGTCACCTCAGAGGCATTTACTTAATTTGCTTCACGGACACCACAACTTTTCTTTGTCGTTCTGGCTTTCACAAAAATGGTCAGCCAACCACTAAAACGCTTGGTTTTCTGCTAAAGCGTTCCGTAACGCTTCGTGTTCGCGAGTCAAAGAATGTATGCGGCCAACAATGTGTGCCTTTGTGTTTGTTAACTGTGTCAGTTTGTGCAAGTTTGCTACTTGTTCCACTTCCGGGAACAACGTCGTCCATTTTGTCACGCGCATAGAACTCACACTGTCAATTTTTTTTTTTTTTTTTTTTTTTCCACAGTTGTGCAGAGGTAAGGTTGCTTGTTATTTGAGGTATTCGGTTCTGTCCCAAGCCCTGAACTTTCAACAAGTGTATCTTTTTCTGGCGTTACGTAGAACGCTTTCTTTCATATACATTAAGCAAATTTTTATACCTACTTAAGTTGAGGGTTCACCAAAAATCGTAATTGTTTTAAACGTTTTGTATTTTTATTGATATGTAGATTGTTTTGTTGACATATATTGTGACTATTTTTACAATGATGAAATTTTTTTAGCTTTTGTAGTTTTTGTATAAGGGCATGTCAAAGTCCAAGATTGTATGAAATGGTTTTACACTTGAAAGGAAACACAACACGATATGTATAAAACAGCATTGATTTTTTTTTCATTTTTGGAAAATTGCAGGAAATTTTAAATTTTTTTTTTAAACTCAGCATTATATCAAAAAATTTCAATACGGATTTTTAAACATATCTTGGCGTAGCCAATGACACTGTTCTTCAGTATGAATTATTTCATTTGTGTAAGTCATGTGGTAATCCTTTCTAGTAGAAAACAGTTTTATGCAAATCTGGACTTCGACATACCATTATAAAATAACTATGAAAGCTACACAGTATTCATTACTGTAAAAATATTCAGAACGCATGTCTACAAAACAAACCGTGTCTGGTGTAAATACAAAATTACTAAAACAATTACAAATTTTGGTGAACTCTACTGATAAAAACTGTTAGTATTGTGTAACGTGTGGCATAGTTCATGAAAAAATTTAGTACATGGGGGGAATGGACTTCTCAGGTTCATTTTACAACTAAAAATGTCGACTGATATAGCATTAACTATCTAGTACAAGACACACCTCAGAAGTGTTAGATTTTACTGAAGACATGCGAAACAGAATTTATCTGTGGCTACAACATGTAGAAGACTCCAGCAATTTGCATTTAATCGAAACGATTGGCCTTCTCCACTAAATTTATCCGGCTAAATCACAGAAGCAAACAACATTTGGCCTTGTTTCTCGTGTGCTTTCTTCTTTTTTTGCTCTTTGATTTAGTGTGTTTTTTTTTTTTTGCAACACGGCAACATTCACTGACAATGACTTGTGTCCAGAAAAATGGTTCGCTTTGCAATACTAACGTACTGTCGAGATCATCTAAAGATCACGTCGGCGAGAAGACAGCACACTGGTTCATTGGCTTAAACTCCTTGCCGTTAGGGTGAGGTGTGATGCGCGTGAATATGTCGACCCCTTAGCTCTCCGCACTTCTTGAACAAACGCGCAAATTAGCCACCGTAAAAAGGCTTTCATATATTTATTTATAATTTATAAAACAGGTTATCAAAAGACACAACAAACAATAAATTCCAAATTTACAACTGATTGTTTTGGAAACAGAAAATACTGGCAAGCAATTCTAAAAAATTTCAACTAATTCCATGTAATATTTACAACAATTTAGTTGCAGGTTATAGTAACAAGTTTACAAAAATTTAAAAATACTGCCGTAAAACTGAGGGTCAAAATTTAATTTGTTTGCATATGCAATTGTCATTCATTCGTTTTAACAATTTTATAGAGATTCACAACGTTCTGCTCCTGATAACAAAGTAAAATTTTTAATTTAGTTTCCGAAATTTTGCTGGTAAAAATAATAATTCGTGCAAGAACTACGTCAGGATGTCACAAAATATTAATTTTACCAGCTGAAATAAAATGTACGTTTAAAATAACTATATTTTGTTTAACGTATGTAATAATGCACCATTAAGTTTTTAATTATAGATGTAAAGGTTTTTTCAGCGATTTTGATCTTAAAATATATTTACCATTAACACAGGAAAGTCCATTTTTTGGAAGTATTTCTTCTAGAATTCTTTTTAGAAAAAGCTTGGATTCAAAATTGTATACGATGGCGTTGCTGTTTTATTATTACTACGTACGTATTAAACAACAATTTCAAGCAAAGGAAAAAATGTAGCCTGCAGGTTACAGAAACCTAAGAATTATGTATATATTTTGTTCGGTCACGGAGTCGTCAAGAGAGATGATAAACCAGCTATGACGTCAGTCACAGGATCAAGCTGTAGTCGAGTTATTTTCTAAGCTCTGTACACTACAGAGCCCGTGTCGCCTACTGTGCTGGATTTTTCTTCATTCCTTCCTGATTAAAAATTTGGCAGGAATTTATTGAAAAAGTTTCCATAGGGACGAAGCTAATTATTTTACCTTTCATTACGTACATAGTATTCGAAAAATTAAAGCGTACTATAACTGTGAAATAATCAAACTAATTTAATTTTAAGTATAAAAATATTCTCTCGCCAAATAATAAACAGTAAATAACTCCCATGTACCGATTTCATCCAATAATACGCACCTAATAGTAAAATGTAATGTTTGTACAAAGAAACATTTCCGGTTATTCGCCACAACCTTCATTATTAAACAAAACAAATATTTTTAACCAAAGAGGTGACCAGGCGCTTGAATTTGTAAATATCTCATACCCGAAAAGAAAACATACTTCTGACAAGGGCAGAATATAACTTTTAAGTTACCATATTCATCAATAACACTGTTTCTAAGCCCTCCAACATGCTGTAGTTATAAACGGACTTTTCAAACTGTCCTACTTTAAAATGTACTAAGCGGATATAATGTGAAACTCAGATAGAAACGTGCTCTGAACTTTCTATAGGCTTCACACCAATAAAATTATATGGTCACCACTTTAAGTCTTTTTTTTTTTAAGTAAAAATGACTTGGCAGTAATCATGCACGCTAGTTGAGCTCTCTGCTCGTTGTGGCGATGCGCCATTTGACGCTCGCTTATAGGTCGACCTTATAGCTTCGTCACTTATGTGCCACCCTCAAGCCGCCTCCGCCCAGCCTGCTGTACTAACAGCGAGGACTCGGTGAAAAGCGAGCACACACGATTCGGAAAGTCGATTGATCGATACTCTCACCAGTAAAAAATTCACGAATGTGCGAAGTTCGGTGGGGAAATATTTTCCTTATGGATGAAAATTTGCTACCTCGCTGCCATGCTGTCAAAAGTCCTGCCGCTTGAATATAAGACGAGCAATCTGATGTGACGAGCCTCAACTCCTTGTGGACTCGAAGGTAGATATACAGGGGCTTACGTCTCGTCAACCGCAAGGTAAATAGAAATAATAATATGGACTCAGTGAGGCAGGGAACTGACAGGGGATCGGACATGCTTAAAGTCATGAGCTGTTCAAGTTGGCATATTTGCTTGAGGTTTACGTGCTGATGTCACTGACCTTTCGGTGGACACGTCAAAGACAAAACATTAGAGCAGCGAATTTTAAAATAAATAGGTACAGTACATTTGGCGCGCTAACGCAGTTCTTTTAAACAGTTTTGCAGTGTACCTTGCGCTGCTATTATTTCGCCAAAGTTACAGTGTTAACCCTCGTGTGTCATAGAATCAGATGAATTGCAGTAGTATAAAGATGCAACGTTCTCGGTTAACTTAACTTAACATTTTGTAATAAATACAAATAAATGTGATAGAGCCTAAGTAAAAGCAAAAGGGAAAAAAGTTTCCATTACAATCATAATTTGTTATAAAATCTTCAACCTCTAAATATTTTCCAACACACTATAGTATATTGAGATGTCTGACGTGCACACACGATTTTTTCCCGCGAGAAATCATTGTCTGTACCAACGATATAGTGGTTACAAAATGACCCCAATGATTTCTGAAATTCGGCTTTAACGTATACATTACAACAGAAGAAATGTGGTATAACTCACCCGGTCACCTATTGTTTTACGAGGTATAGTGATTTTCATACACACCCATTGCAAAAATCATTCGAAGATCACCGACTACTCACTGTGGACAGCGCCGTTCATAAGTTTTTCTCGTGCAACATGTCCACGATCTTTAGTATTTGACAAAAGAGTTGAGAAAACATTTTTTTTAATTAGCTGAGGCAAATGTTAACAGGAAGTATAGATTGTCAAATTCCCGTGATTCCGCGTCCTTGGAATGCCCTCATGGACGTTCTACTCTACACGCTGAGAGTACGCGGCGGCGGTATAAATTCTGAGAGGGTGGTTTCCCTGACAGGAATAGCCAGTTCCCGCATTTCTTTGAACGTCTCGGCGGCATGGAGGGAGGCTCGTGCGTGCGTGTTATTTTATTTCTATTCGTCCCTTTTTTCCTTCTCAGGTCTCCCACCCACGGCCTCCTCCGTCTGCTGGTGTGATCTCTTCAACAGGATGAGGACGGAGAAGAGAGGGTGGTGGACATCCTTCTTTCCCTTGTCGCTGCTGCAGTGTCCGTGTGACGCCTGCCGAGGTACAGGCACCCTTCTGCAATCCACCCCTCTCTCGTCCTTCCATCCACCCCTCCGCGCGCCTTATCGCCCTCAAGACAGTGGGAATAGAATTGCAATCCGTGCGTGTTGCGTGCGCGCCCCTGCGAGCTTCCACCTCCCCTCGTCCTTCCAACCCACCATCCCCCCTCGGCGAAGTCACTACCTCCTCCCGCTCCCTCATCCTTCTCCTGCTACGCACCAATCAATAACAGCCAGACTCCAGGGCGGTGAGTGTTGAACCCAGCCTGACTGCCCGGTCGAGCCACGTCAGGTGAGCGAGAGCACTCGGGTGAAATATCACGGCTTTAGTCGGTTCCACAGTGTCTCAACTTCCCCTCAAAGATACATACAGAAGTAATATTCATGTTTATTCCACCTTAATTAAAAATGTATAATTGTAATTTCAATTTAAAGATGGTTATGTACTTCGGTTGTCTCGTTGTTTTTCTCAGAATTACCATAATTTTGAACACGTCAAACTGTGGTATGGTTTAGTTGCAAATATAAGTTTTTAATAACTACAGCAACAACAACAATAATAATAGTAATAATAATAAGTTGTGTATCAACACAAAGTGAATACGATGGCAACTTCGTAACAAGCGTACTTTAGCTGAAAGTTAATTTTTACGTCATTATAATTGCCCATGTTAGTCTAGTTGACTAAGGTAAATTATTTTCTGAGTAAAACTCATAATTAAAACTACCAAGTTGTAATTTAAGTCACTCCCAACAAGTAACGTATGTCAGCTAACGGTACGAAACACTGAAACTTCAAACATGAAGCAAAGTGGTGTTAAAAAATAAAACTCATTTAGCAACAGCATTGCACACTCATTCACATTAATTTATTTAGTTTAGAATTTTACATTTCAATTCAATATTTGAAATTAATTTGAAAACGTATAAGTCAGGTAAACAAATACGCTTGTATACAACAATTTTGGCAGTTTGCGGATTTTTAAGACACATTTAGTCGCTTGCATCACAGTACCGCTGCGCGTTGATAATAAAAATAGAATCTATAAATTGAGCTCTCGTCCACCCTCGCTGATACTTTATTTATCGCCCAGTTTTATCATTCCCTTACTAAGCGTTTTCAAATGAAACTTCTCTCAGGGACCAGCACGGCAACGATTTTTTTCCCACCGACATTCGCGTCGTCCTGAATTATTTACACGGGATGGTATCGATAAATTGATCTCGGCAGTCGTGCCTCCCCTCGTTTCCGAGAGATTTCGGGAACTTTCGAATATTTCAAACCTTGGCTCCGGCTTTAAAATACCTCCTGCACTTTCCCGAGGGAGTGAACATCCATGTTTAGAGTATTCGGAAGCTTTTCACTCAGAGGAAGGATAAACACGTGAGAGGATTCTGTAATACTTTTCTATTCCCACCTTTTACCTTGCGACAGTTTTAAAATTTTCATTCAATTTTGTCTGTAGACTACAATAGTTCAAATCATACTGAGTCGTACGAAACTTATGCCGAAGATAATAATGCCCATTTAAAATGTCAATTCAAAGCGATTGCACAAGACAGATTATGAAGCTGTGCTTTTATCAAAACTTGGAAAACAAAACACTGGTTACTCTATATCAGGAACAACACTTCGCACTTCATTATGTAACTTATGTACAATTTCTGTTAACACACAACACACAAACTGCTGCAAAACATACTTTCGGAATTATTTTTACTACACATCAATAGTTCAGAGTTGTGATTGAACGCATATTTTTTTTTTAGATTTAACTTTATTTAAATAATAAAAAAACACGCATAGTTGTTATTTTCCAGACAACTTAGCACTACCATTTTAAAGTGAAAGAAAAACTTTTTAAAGGGTTGTTAGTTAAAAAAACTAGAAAAAGTATTACTACTGTTATAAAACAATACAACTATCGTATTTCTTCTACATAAATGTAATGTAAGGTGTAGATAAAATATTTTCATTTAAACCTGCGAGTGTTTTAATCTGAATGTTAAATAACTATATATCATGGTATAGGAGGTTCTAGATAAAGGGAGCATTAAAAAAAAAAACCATGCTAAAATTCTATTTTCAGCCAATTCGTATCTTTCCGCGCGTAACTTTAGACGGCGGGAGACGTCTCTAACCTCTCTGTACACAGTACTTGATGTTTGTGCGTGTAAGATAAAATGTGCTGTCGATAGGAACCTTCATAGTTTACTAATAACGTTAATTAACTATAAAAAAATTCATGTATGTCGTTTTCGGTTGATTCTCAGTATTGTTGTATTTAAGTACTAGTGACATTTCGCAAAGGTTAAATTTCTAGTGCTCACTTTTTCCCGAACGAACTATGGAGTCTTCCTTGATATCAAAAACATTGAGGCTACCCGGCTTATGTGGAGAATAAATATGTGTTAATATCCCTGCAATCACTTGCTATACAACCCCTTCCCTCCAAACCTTTGTTTTCTGTCCTAGTCGTTAACACTTTGAAACACTAACAACATTTGATTAAAAACATTATGGTATTAGGAGTAGTAAAATAGTTACTTGTTTTCTGTTATTAAGTCCTGTTGTTTGTTGTAAACAACTCTTCGTTTATGTGATACCAGACGTTATTGTTGCCATAATGTTTTCTCTTCCTTCATATTCTCTCTTTCCTCTAATTGCTTATATGAACATTTCTATATGATTTATAAACAGTTACACATTTCGTCACTTTAAAAATATAACTTTCTAGGCTGAAATAAAATTAATTTTATAGTTGTTAATACATGTTGGGAGGTCCTTAAACAGTCACATTAAAATCCCGTTAACCTTTGTAATCTTCATATCAAAGCTAACAGTTCACGCACGAAAAAAAAAGTACAGCAGCTAAGTTCGGCCATAAAACCATTGTCCAGTAAAGTAACATAATTCGTCCCTCAAAACAAGAGTACTGAGTTTACATACTTATGCTGTTTTTACGAATATTATTATTTTTTAAGCGAGTAGATGTATTACAATTATTTTACTACGTAGGTTAATATTTTCGAAGCAAAAATTGTATAATTTTGGCTAACTGTCGACTAAAAACATTTTAATTAGTAAGTAACTAAGATTATAAACTTTTCCGTTTAAAATAAAATTAGGCTACATATAACTACAATTTCAGCACATCTGTGTAACGGTTATGCGATATATTCTCCGTTTTCATATATAAAAAGAATATCAGAAAAAATAAGGCAAAGCAGCAACATTTCTTATATTTAATGAGTTACGTGGCTAACTCCATTACCCTATGTTTTCAGCGTAAACTATACCGTATCTCGACATGTGCCGATGCGTCGGTGAGTAAGCGATCTTATCCAATGCAAGGCAGTACAGGGTTTTATTTTTACGTATTTACGGTTGATTTTACATAGTTCAAAACCATCTACGACGGGCTGCTATATTCACATTGTAAGTCAAGCAGAAATAAAAAGTCCCGTATATGTATTATCAAAATCTAAACTATAGTGGATATACAAGAATGGACTATCTCTCCAACATTTTTTTTTTTTTTTTAGCTAGGCCAGAAAATAGTCTTACAAAACGGTACTTGTTTGCTAATAGTTCCCAAAGTTTTAAAAAGTAAAAAAAAGTAAAAAAAAAATTGAATCCATTTTGTATATATGACCAAGGTTTAATCTAACAGGTCACCTAATATTACGCTAATTATATTTTTGCTCCTAAATCAGAATGTCAAATAATCTACTTACTTGATGAACGTTTAATCAGAATTCTCAGCAGGCGTCTTTTACGAAACGTCTCATCTCATTTCACGCTTATCAGAATCCATTCTACTCGGAATTCAATTGTGTCAAGCCGCGAGCTTCAGGCTGCATTATTTGGTCTAAATCAGTTTCACTCGTTGAAGTACCCCATTATTAAAGGTTGCGTAGCGCACAGACACGTTCATTCTCTTCGTTCACGTGTCCGCTGGCACGTTGCAGAGGTTAGGCGTAAAACACGTTATTTTAAAAATTGGTTGTATATTTTGTATTAGGACGAACAGTCCTTCCATTTTGGATTAATAGGATTTTCACCTTTAATCTGATCTACATTTTTTCTATTTTCTTTTAGACATTGATAAGCCACGGCGTATGGCTTCGTACATTGTTTACAGTTGTTTTTGTCGCCTGCTTTTGTTTCTTTCCGCAGGAAAATGTTAATTATTTCATCCCTATGGTTACTTGTTAATAGTTAATAAAAGCAGTGAAGGTATACCAATTTGAAAACCCTGAGTAAAGTAATATCTCTGTCGTGTCGGGCGGAAAATGTGGTTAAACTTTGTATGGAACTAGCGGCAGAATAAGAATAATTCTAAGAAACGTTTCACACACATCTAATAAGTTTCAATGTTTTCTTTCAGTGTGAAAATGACTAAATCGGATATTTTTAAGTCATTTTGCCTTGAAAGGTTTTTATGTTATACTTAGAGCCCACAATTTTTGGTGAAAAGAATTGTGCAACAATTTGTTTCAATGTCTTACGTGCACATCTCCAGGTCTGCTTCTTGATTATTGGCAGAATGTATAATTGCACAGGCGTGGCTCATTTGACTTGTGCCAACAGGAACAAGGTTACTGCGACACCACGCGTCTGTGATTTGTGGCTAAAACCCCGAGACGCTGATAATTTAAAACAGCCAATCACTGACCACAGAGCAGAGCTGCGCATGTGCACATAAAGCAATGAAACAAACTGTTGCAGAATTCTTTTCACCAAAAATCGTGGGCTCTAGTTATACTGGTACTTTAGAAGTGTCTCTTGACGTGTATCATAATTGTATCTTTATTGGCGTGCGATAAAAATAGTGTCACCATTTAAATCTAAGTTCAGGCGAGTCACCTACAGAAAGACAGCATGCCAGTTAAGCGCCGTGTGCATAGAGACGAAGAGGCAAGTTTTAAGCGAGCATTAGTTCGCCTGGAAGTTCGGAAGTTCTAAGGTCGACACAGGAACGCTCAACACGCCTCATCCTAGTCTTTACGTGCATGTCACAGTTTTCCCGACCACAGCTCGCGTCTACAAGGCACTTTATGGTGAAATCTGAAATTTATGGCGTAATATTTAAGATAAATATCAGTTTTAAACACCTATAATTTTCTAAAAATTATGTACTATGATTTTCATACCTAAAAGAAGATCGCAAAACATTAAATTTTCAGTTTCCAGCCCTAATAAAAAAAGTTTTAGACGTTAGTGGAGGACACGAAATGGGTATGCATACGTAAGACGTTCTTTGAATTGTTGTTTCTAAGCTGACGCCACGTACGACTAGAAGTTTTCTGATGCTGTTACTGTGACATTATGTAATGCGCCGGTTCGGCACGTACAAGTTGCATACTTACAGGACATATTTGCTTCTTAGTTTGATGATTTGTCAACTTCTTAAACATGTTACTGTACGGCGTGAACTGACGTTTTATAAAACTATCCGCTGTTTTTTTTTAGAACATGTAGTATACAAAATATTATTTCTCCTGTCCGTATATTTTAAAGCGGCAGTGTTTGACATTACTATAATTTACCTGCTTTAATTATCAAGTAATAGGGAGAAAATATTTATCTTTGCGCGTGAATAATGTACACGTTAAATTACTGTAACGATTGTATTACTTAAATTCCGTTCTAAAGTTATGGTTTTGATATTCGCGTAACTTAATTAATCATATAATAATGTTTCAGGTACTGTAAAATCTAAGACAATTTTCAGTCCTTATAGTTACATACCTTATATTTTACTTCGCAATACTTTGGATTCTTATATTACATACAGGATTATAATTAAAAAAGAAAACACTTTCGTTTAGTATTTACAGGTATGGCCTTCAGAATTCATACGAAAATATGTTGTTTATCCAAAATCCTTACGTACAAGCAAAAAAAAAAATTAAGCCGTTTAAAAAAGATAAAACTGTAGCAACATTTTAATAATCAGCTCAATTGCATGTTATTTTTTTACCAAGATTAAATTTGAAAGTTCGAATTGTATCTAAATATTTTGCAGCAATCAGCACGCTCATCTTTCTCGTTTGCCTTCGATGCAGTGATATATTTGGCAATAAAAAATACCTACGATTTTTTTCTAATCAAGTGATAAAAGAAGACGAGCTACAAAAGGTCGCTGGTATGAATAATAAGGACTGTCACTAGAAACGTGTACACATATCTCTGGGCATGCAGGCAGCGCAGTCTGTGGAAACACAGTCAGACCTCCGAGTGTTATCTTATCGAAGCTCTGCCACTGCGGACGTTAATTGAATGGGACTGCGGCCAAAGGAAGGACTCGTGGGACTACCGAATAACGTATCGCGGTCGTTCCGCGTGTTATCGTGTAACGTTTATCAGGAGAGAAAAATACTGGAAGTCACGTTTCTGGTACCGATTTGTCTAACTGGGCAAGAATTGGAGATTATTCCAGGTTTATTTAACTGAAAGCGTGTTAGGTATCTAAACGATAGATTTAAACGAAATGTGTACGTTTTACATTGTGGCTATAACTTTATGTACATGTTTTGTAATTAATGTTTAATTTTGATTGTTTTGTATTTAATTATTATCGTTTCGTATCTGTGAACTTTGCTGTACGGAAAACTTTGAAGGCTCTAGTTGTTCCACCTCAGTGTATTTGTTATTCTGCATTTCTTTACATAAATGTAAACATTAGCAAGTACTTATAAATAGAGTACCTTAGCAAAATTCAATTTTCGGTCACACATATTGTGACTGTGTATTTATGTATGTATGTGTGTGTGAGAGAGAGTGTATGTAGGTGTGTGTGTGAGTGTATGTAGGTGTGTGTATATATATATATATTTATATATATATATATATATATATATATATATATATATATATATATATATATATATATATATATATATATACACACACACACACACACACAGGATGTGTTCACAGAAACACCGACAAACTTCGACAGATGATTCCTTGTGAAAAACAAAGCAGGGAATATGAAAGACATTTCATACGTAACTGAAATATTAGGGGAGTAATTCGTCTTTGAAAATCAAATTTTAAAACATTTATTTCCCCACAAACCGAACACTGATCGAGGTAAACTGACAAAACTCAAGATAATACTTTATGACAATACGGCCGACAAACCAACAGTAAACGCCAGTTGATACATTCAGCTCTTACGGAAATAAAAGGGGTTGCCACCCTTAAATTGCTGACAACTTTTTTAACGTAAGGATAATCCAACATTTAAAAGTGAATTATTGGGTAATGTGGACTTAGTAATAAAAAAGGTCCTCTTGTAGCGACTGTCTAGAACGCATAGTTTTCGTGCAAAACGCACATCAAGTTTTGGCGTGGTGACACAGTGTAAGGGCACTGTCCGATATTGCTGATAGCAGTACTGATACTGCCTTGAGAAGGAAAAATAACATTATTCAGGACGTAGGAAATTAAAAACTTAATTTTCAAAAACATTTCGTCAAAGAAAATCCTAATTGTCTTAATTTTTACTGTTTTAGTCTTACTTACTTTTAAGATAAATAAAAATCTACGAACCACAAAATAGTCAGTGACTCAAACATATGCGGGTGTGTGATTAAGGATGTGGTTTACTTTTTGACATTTGGGCCTATACGTTATGCAGTTTTGGTTTAAAATTGACGTCAGGAAAAGATGAACTGTGACTAGTACTCGCGATTATGGCATTGCTAGCCGCGTTTTTTGCTGCCAGAAAGAAGTGCTGAAAATTGTGCAACATGCATAGAGAGAAGAAAAAATTTGGAATTTTAGGCTCTTCCACTTTAAAAGGAGCGGGCGGGTTGGATTTATCGGTGCCGGAACAGCCCTGCTGTAAACTTGTAGTAATATATCAGGTTCCAAAATATTCCTAACATTACAATCTCGTCAGTTAGGCTATTTCATGTCAGTAGTAATACATCGACACCTTTCCATTATCTTCTCTATCCATCGACCCTAGTGTTGTATCTGTCTTGTCTTTAATGCAGAACTGTGTTGTTTTACACGCCGTGGCGGCTAGTTGCAGTAAACATTTTAGTTATGTAATATGAACACTCGTAAACTATTAAGTGGAATTTAAGGCTAAAACTGTACTTAAACCAAGTATTTTAATGGTACGTGTGTTTAATACTGGAAGAGTTAACGGCACATGTCAATAAACAACCCATTGTAACGTAAATCGGAATGCGTATCGTAGAAGAGACTACTCCAACCCATCTTCATTATTGTAAACTACTTCTTGTGCTGACACGGACATGAAATTGGTTTGTGTAACGTTGGAACTTAATTGAGCAGCAATAAAATACTTTTATTGTTTCACTTACACACTTATATATATATTTTTTTTTCAAAACGCTCACCAAGTCAGCTAGGAACAAAATGTTGGTTACAGTTATGTAAGCTATTTAAACTACGGTACGTGATATTTACAGTGCATCTCCGCCATCATCTGTGCGGCGCTGCGGAATAAATCAGACACTCGTGTACGCAGTGTTGCCTACACACTAGGCTCTGTGTCACCACGCCAAAACTTCACGTGCGTTTTGCATGAAAACTATGCGTCCTAGACAATCACTACAAGAGGACGTATTTTATTACTAAGTTCACATTGCCCAATTATTCACTTTTAAATGTTAGGTTATCCTTACGTTAAAAAAGTTGTCGGCAATTTAAGGGTGGCAACCCCTATCATTTTCGTAATCTTTGAATGTATCAACTGGCGTTTACTGTTGGTTTGTCAGCCGTATTGTCATGAAGAAATATATTGAATTTGGTCATTTTTAGTGGATTAGTGTTCGGTTTGTGTGGAAATCAAAGTTTTAAAATTTGATTTTCTAAGGCGAATTGCTCCCGTAATGTTACGGTTAGGTACAAAATGTATATATTTCCTGCTTTGTTTTTCACAAGAAATCACCTGCCAGAGTCTGTCAATTTTTTTTGTAAACAGCCTGTATATATAAATACACACAAACACGTGTATACACGCATGTAATGCACTATAAAACACGAACCGTTTCTTTAAGGGAGTGTTAGACAATGTAATGTAATTTCAGTTTTTGTGCTATAAAGTTATTCAAACTGTATTATAAAATTTTTCTCTTCAACAAAGCTTAGCATATATTCTTGGTCAACTGCTTGACATAAATAATAATTGACTCTTTAATTAATTTGTCATGCAGAATCATTGCAACAGTGTTATAGGTTAACTTTCAAGAATTCTTTTGCAATGATTTTGCATGACAAATAAATGAAAAATCCCATTATTACTTATGTCAAGCAGTTTACCGTGAATATACCCTATGCTTTGTCGAAGAGAAAATTTTGATAATACAATTTGAATAAATGTTATTGATCAAAAACGGAATACAATAAAATTGTCTAACATTCCCCCTAAAGGGGCCTTCCAACCTGCGCTTCAAACACCTTTGAGCTAATTACGGCTATTCTGTTTTTGACGAAACTATTTAACGCACATTATATTTGTATATCTACGAAGATAACACATATTTTCAAAGTATGTCGTCCTAGTTTTAAAAATTCGGCCTATTTATAAGAAACATAATGTTTGTGCCCCTCAAAATAGCAAAATATGGCTTTTCCAGACTGCCGTATACGGAAAAATAACAACTGGATTAAAAAATAAACAGAACAATAGCAATAAACGTTAGACTTTGAACAATGCTGCCAACAAATAAAATAATGTGGTCACCGCTTAAAGTCCCATAGGAAAATGGATAATAGTGAAGCACTGCACGCCGTCTGAGGAGCTTGCGCGAAGAGGCGATATTGCATTACACACATCTGTCAACGACACTCATAACCACCCCTGCCTCACGCACACAAACACAGCCTATCAAGGGAGGTCCCTTAAACCGAAGTCCGCAGCGGCCGAGTGATCAGACCATTCACCTCCCACCAAGGCCACATTCGGGTTTGATCCCCGGCGGGGTTAGGTCCCTGGATATTCGCATCTGGTAATCGCGCCACACGATTACGCAGGTCAGCAGATTTTCACGGGCACCTCCCGTTTCCTCCGCCCCGCTCATTCCGGCTTTTCTCAGTTGTAGCCTCATTCAAAGTCATCGTTCGGGGTAAGCAGAAGCCTTCGATCATGTAAAGTTTGCATTAGTGGGCCTCCATTACTCTCCTCGTGCGATACCTATTTATAGGCCGTTCGGAATAAAGTGAACACTAAATATTTAACCTTTGAAAAATATCACTAGCTGTTACTGCATATAATTCAACATTGCCAATAGTCGCCTTACTGCTCGTATGGTTGGCAACGGAATAACACAACATAGTTCCGTGTTTATTCGTATTTAAACACTACAATACTGAAACAAAATCAACCGACAGCGATATAATTGTATTTTATATAATTAATAAACTTCGTTTTTATCAAACTGTATTGGTACCTATCGACTGAACAATTTATCTTATACGCGCAAACGTAAAGTGACGTGTCCCAAGAGGTTAGACATTACCCGTCGTTAGCCGTTACTCGCGGAAATATACGAATTGGCTGGAAATAGAACTTTAGCAGGGCTTATTCGAGTGCTCACTTTATTCCGAACCGCCTATATTTAAAGTCGACTGTGTGTGTGTGAAATCTTCCCAAATACATAAGGAATACCGAAATGAGTTGTAGATTATCATCTAGGATTATCCAGTAGTAAAAAAGTAAGCCGACTTCTACAGTATGATCAGTTGTTGGCCTTGGACAACCGCAGAAAAAACCGGGTTAGGCAACTTTCAGTTGTATTAAAAAAAAATAGTCACCGTTATTATGCTGTGGTTTCCAACTGCAAGTGTAAATCTCGGTTTCTGTTTCCGTGGAAGTAAACTATTTCCACCGGAGGCAACTATCAATGTAATTCAATAAATAATAACGACCATGTACACTGCGAGTGACCATTAAAGCTGTTTTTCAGATGTCGATATACTCTTATGAATATGTACATTTTAAACATAGGAAAATAGTATGCTCTAATTACGTTAATTTGTCTCCTTCGAATAACTGGTTTCAAATGCATACACAATTGATATGCCTTAGGTGCATGTCTAGAATTGCGATTCGTGGCATGAGAGATGGGTGCACTGTATATTTCAGTATTAATCTAGCATATTTAACCAGAATTTTTTTATTTCTTTAGTTGATTTCCGTTCCAAAACATTCAATATGTTTTATTTCAAAGTTCACTGTAACCTCCTTAAGTTTATAACCACGTGGATCTCCCTTTGGATTACATCCGACAGGGAGAGACGGTACAAACTGCCCGTGTGTCAGGGGAAGTGTTGGTTACCGAGTGAAAGCGACCAGAGGTTAAGTAACAGCGAAAAAATGGGGGCCAAAGGCATATTGCGCCCCCTCGAATCCTTGATGCAGGGGCAAGCCTTCCTACTTGTCTACATACAGTCATTTACGTGTTCTTTATTTTAGTAACGTTAGACTATATAGGTATAGTGAGTGAAAGATTTTGGTCAGCGCTTAACAGCTAGGTCTTCAGCGCTGGTGAAGGGTGACATGAGGTGAGTATGGAGTAGTGCCGGAATGATAAGGGCGGGGTGAAAAGGGAGATCCCCGAGAAAACCCATCGATCAGCGGCATCGTCCGGCACGATTCCCACATGCGAAAATCCGGTGTCCGACCCCGCCGGGAATCGAACCCGAATTGCCTTGGTGGGAGACGAGTGGTCTGGCCATTATATGTAGTTAAAAGTCATTTTATAACTGCAAAGCTATAATATCCAAGATGTTTACCATTGTACCTCCTTAAAGATTAAAATTAGAACATTAATTTTTAAGTTTGCCTCTCCCCCGCCCCCCTGGAATGTGAGTTATGTCCTTGGAAGCGACCCGACAGTGAGATCCACGTCGACCCAGCCTGGCGAGACATGACGTGACCGGCAGTCGAGTCGTAAAGCTGGGCCGGAATCTCCGGGCGCAAATGAGACTCACGTCGTGGCAATCTAATCAAACGACACACGGAGTGCTTGATAAGATGAATTGTAGCTTCCACAAACAGCCGTTTCGCGTGCGTCAACATTTGTGGAAGGGGCGCCCCACCCGGACCTCACGTCCGGCGCCGCGTTTCCTTTTTGAGTGATCACTCCCGGCTCCTGCCTGACCTCCATATCGATTCCCCATTTAGCGCAGGCTAATATTGATTCATTCCGAAATGCCGCGCCAGATCCCCCTTGGCCATCAGTGAGGGTAAGGTCTGGCTAGTCGGCGGGCAGCGTAAACGAGCGAGAGTTTGCTCCGGGCCAACGTTGCTGCGTCCGGCACGCGATCACTTGCACTTTGATGTGTCGAGGGGTTGGCCTCTGCCGCACGCAAAGCTCCTGCCATCCAGCTTTACCCCCGAGCACCAGCAACACCTCACCAGGCCTGGATGGTTCGAGCATGCCTTCTGCCACTCTGCTTGCCAAGCAGAATGCACCACCAACAACTCGCCACTCCTGTATGATTCGATCATTTATTTCTGTACAGTTTCTGCCACTCTGCTTGCCAAGCAGCATGCACCACCAACACCTCGCCACTCCTGGATGATTCGATCATTCATTTCTGTACAGCTTCTGCCACTCTGCTTTGCCGCCGAGTTGTACGCGCTTCCAAGCCTCGCCACTTCTGGATGGACTAAGTATCCATTTCTGTACAGCTTCTGCCACTTTGCTTTGGTGTTGCTCCGTGAACCACTGACAGTTTTATTACTGAACAGATTGTATTCTTCTGCCACTCTGTTTTGCTGTCAACCTTCATAAATTGAGCAGAAACCATATCCCTACCTTGAAGTCACAGTCATGTATTTTCTGGGAGTTCCAAAAAAAAAAAAAAGCGAGAAAACCAATTTCTTCACCAGAGAAATAGTAGACCATTTAATTGAATATAAAGAGTTCAGAAACTAATGTAATATGGGAAATTTGATCGTTAGGCTTCAATGTAACATGGTCATCTCCGTCGTTCATCTGTCATTGATATTAAAGTTTCTTCATTTTACTTGGTCAATGATAACGTTAGTGGGCCACTACTGAATGTTTGTGATTTGTGTGTAAACTGTTTAACCATACCAAATAACCTTTTTTCCGTTATACAAGGTTTATAACGTTACAGTTTGCTATGTAAATTAGACTGGTGGGAAAGATTCTTGTGGTGGATGGTTGCACGGTTCAAATGTGTTAGCATATAGTGGAACTTCATTTCTACATAGTTTAAGCATCAGCCTTTAAAATGTAACTATGCATAAACCGCATATATACACATACATATGTACACATGTTGGGTTAAATGACACCCTCCCCTGGGAATGCCAGTGCACGTGTGCCGAATTGTCGTGTCTTGGCCGTTACTATTCATTGGCTCAGTGGAAAATCTTCTCGTCGACTGCGAAGTCGTTAGAGACGTAAACAGTAACTGTAATGATTTCGGGACACTGTTGGAAACGTAAGGCAATATCTCATATGAAACAAGTGATTTGTGAAGATTGACGTGAAGTGTGTACCGGAATTGACAGTTAAATTTCTTGAAACCCTGAGTATTCATTCTTTATCAAAGTATATAATGATTAAAGCGGTCGAAGAAAAAGCGGGTTCGTTAACATAAGTTACACATTACTGATATTTGTAAATTTGAACAGATACGACTGTCCACTGGTTTTTTTTTCTGACATAGTGAAATACCATAACTATTTTGTGAGTTATTATTTTATTTTCTTAGAATCCTCTAGGGTATGTGTTAATTAAGTCGTGGGCCACTTGCCAATATGAAGAAAACGTCCAGGTTCACGTACATTTTTATCACGAAAGTACCGAAGTATGCAGAAGCAAAATTATTATGTGTGAGGCGAACTCAGTCGCACGAGTCAGCAATATGGCGTTTAATCATTCACCAATCAGCAGTTGTAGACGAAAAAGCCAGAGGCTTGACCAAAGGAGAAAATTTTACCACGACGCAATGGCCAATCAGACAAAAGTTTCGTTACTCGAGCCTCATAAAGTTAATAACTAACCGCATGCGCTTATGTTAATAACACCGGCATGTCATTCATCTTATGTATAAGTTTCCTGGAATTGTACTTTTCTGCGCATAAAATATAACATGTTCACTGGAACCCGGAGAAAATAATTATCGCACACAATAAATTCTAAGGATTCTCATCTGTTTGATGTGCCGCGTGAGACATGCTGTAGCGAGGTATGGAAAGTATTTTTTTCTGGTGTAACTATTAAAAATGTTTCCAATGCGTTTGTCTACGAAAAGAAGACACACTTCAAACGGTGTCTGTGATTTAAAAAATGCCGTCCGCTTATTAAAAACACGATTCCCAAACTTCTTAAAAAAGTTGCAAAAAATTACTTTTTCACGTTGCTGTAGCTGAGAAAATATCGATCGTAATCGTAAAACTAAGACATATAAACCTGCATTGGACATTACCACAAACTTTCTACATATAAAACAACAGGGGCATCGCTTGAAGTCCCATTGAAAAAGTATGTCTACGAAAACACTGCACGCTAGTTTAGTCCTTCGCGCATAGAGGCGATGAGGCGTTTGACGGCCGTGTTGTGTTCGACTTATCGCCTTCCCCGTTTCCGTGCCCCAAATGTAAAGAGAAAGCTACTGTCCGCTAACAATTAAGGTTAATTCTACAAGAAGTTACGAAGCTCAATGGTATTAGTTTGGCAATTAACAGTTGAAGAGCTTGGCGGAAAAGGGGATATGTCGTATTTGAAAACTTCCAATACAATTGTTTTTAATTTATGATTCTTTGTTACTTATGCATACGTACGTTAGAGCACATTCCAAGTTTTTTGAATTCTAAACAAGCTTTGAAATGTTTCCTTTTTAAATTTATTTCATTGCTAATTTCAGATAAGTTTACCAAAGTGATATTCCCCTTTTCCACTAAGCTCTTCAAATTCCACCACTAGTAGCGCTGGATTCGGTAAGAGTTATTTTATACTGACCCTTAAGCTGCTTTGCTCCAGAAGTTCTCTACATAAGTACCAGTTTGAAACAGACCTATTCATCGATACCAGTGTTACTAGAGGCGGGAGTTGCCCCTTATAAAAAATTCGTGTATCTCTTCCTAACCTTTAGTAAAATAACCCTTAGTACTGCGTAATGTCACTGTGTATGCATTTGTTATATTTGCAAAGTTTATTGTAATGTTTTGATATGTCTGTAAGTTAATGTTATGTTTATTATCTTTTTAATACTCTATATTCTATGTTTATGTGTTCAGAGGAGTGCAGTACAATAAAAAAAAATAATTTTCTCATATTGGATGTGGAGCGCGCGGCGGCTGCGCCTCTGTATGGGTGGCCGCTCTGTGCAGTGCGTATCGACGACCAGCGAGTTGTGACGGTGGTTTACGACGGAGATATGCGGGGTTGGAGAGTCCTGTGAACCGTCATGCTGGTCGGGCTCTTGACAGCACCACTCGCGCGCCCTCAAGTGCGTTCATAAACAACGTCTCTCTAGTCGGGGGCGCGTTCACACTTGCTCCGAGCCGTCTCGCGCGCTGCTGGCAACTATAGACAAGCCCATAATAAATTTACACTACGCTAAAAAAGCAACTTTTTTTTTTTTTAGTTCGCTTGGCATAGGCAAATTTATTTCGACACTTCGCGTTCAGGTACCGGCAATTATTCTGCTATCAATTGTTCAAATATATCAGATTCAAATAAGGATTTTTACAACAAAAACTAAATATGTAAAATAATTTATGTTTTCACGATAGCCATTATTATATATTATTATTCCTTTTAGCGGAATTTTAGCGGATTTTGTAACAAAATTTAGCGGGCTGGAATTCTTTGACTTGGCAACACTGCTGGCAACTCAGAACACACATTTTTAAATTCCGTTACTCCAGGCCCTCGTAGCAGGAAAAAGGAAAACAAATCCGTAACCGAAGATACATTGCCAAAGTTCTCTTCTAACGGACAACTTGTGCCACGAAAAATAAATGTAACGGTGAAACAACAACGAAATGAAATTACACATCTATAGTAACGCATGTCATAACAAATATTTTACTTAGTATGTTGAAAAGTTAACTGTAGTAACGAAAATTACATCATGAACAAGGCAATTCTGAAACTTCTGTGTGAATCCATTATTCATTATGCGTGTTCAGAAGTTGGTATTAGGAAAAGGGAAATTGTAAACTGCTTCGGGCGTCTTCGGTAAAAATAAGGTTATCGTTTAACATGGGAGTTAGGACTCTGAGGGCCTTATTCATAGTCGTGAGATAGTTCCGAGATGATCCTGAGATCATATTGTGCCAGTTAGTCCAGGGTTGGTCCTATAGTCCGGACCAAGTGTTACCTTATTCATAAACGCCAAGTAACGTCAGACTAGATATAGTCCGCGTCTATGAATAAGACAAAAAATTAGTCCGACGATAATCCCGCACTAGTCCGGGTCAAAAACGACTATGAATAAGCCCCTCATACTGTATGCTTCCTGCGTTACTCACGCAATGCTTACAGTGCGCAAAGAACAGATGCAGGCACATTAGTGTACAAGTGACTACCAACTTACGTTCAAAGTTTCGCATCTGACGCACGTGGTCTGGAGCAGTGGTAGTTCATGTATGACGTCACGTTGGCCCGGAACGTTTATAATGGACGACTTGAAACGAAGCGAAGCTTCAGTCAGGTGTGGAATACAATTCCTATCTCCATGGATACCGCAGCCGAACATAACCTTCATTTAGCTGTTTGGCTTCACATGTCCCGGATAAGATGTACATCAAGGAAATTGATTATTTGTTTGGAATTTGCCGTTTTTTCAGGTAAACATTAATATTATGTATTTGCGTATATTAACCATGAAATTGGAACTAATATTTTTACCCTTAGGTGCAAATCTATGAATGCGCAACATTTTTGCTTTCAGCAATTACCAACTAACGAATCAGCATGTTTGTAAACAAGCTTTGTTTCCCACAGTACTTTTCCCCTGCGGTGACGTCAGGGGGCGTGTACTTCAAGTAGTCCATTGCGTACCGATATGCTGGCAACTGTTTATTCGAGTGAAAATATGTTAATGTTAGTGTACAAAAAAGGTTAACACAATGGTGGAGGCACTAAGACAAGGTAAGTGTAAATTTGCGTGTTGAATTTGAGTGCATAGTATATAATTCAGCGCTAAAAGTAACAGTTCAGAATACTAGGTTTCTCGAAAGCAATTTGTAAAAAAAAAAAAAAAAAAAAAAAAAAAAAAAAAAAAAAAAAAAAAAAAAAAAAAAAAAAAAAAAAAAAAAAAAGGCAATTTTAGACAATAGTTTTTGCCAACTTTCTGAGCAAAAATTTTTTCCCAGTAACGTATCTCTGAAGAACAATCTCTGACGCCGAAATCTTGTACATTTAATTGCGGCGCACGAGATTACGCTTAACATCACTCTGGATAATTGTTTGTTTCAAAAGTTGGCAAATATAATTACCAAGGATTGTGGTTTTGTAGTTTTTCTATATTGACTTTCAAAAAGAGTAGATCTGTATCTGAAGGATTCAGCGCTTAATTATCTACCACTAGCTCTTAATGTGTCATGTGTAGGCCGGTGAGTGAAGTTAGGTTTGCGCTGTTTTGATTTTCAACCAGAGTTGTTTCATAACACGCGCAAAGAAGAAAAATGGTGGGGATAGTTTTATAAATATATAACTGGTAAGTACTGGTGTTTTAATTTGTTCAAGTAGCCAAAAAAATTACTTCCTCGGTTTCAGCTACTGATAAAACTAACGTAAAATATTTCTTTTAGCATATTGTAGATATACTTGCAGGCGCTATGCCGTATTTTCAGTAGCACGTAAATAATATTACATATGCTGGTTACACGGCCAGACTGCAGGCTGCGTACTGTAAATCCTGTTGTTAGACTGATACGTATCTTGATCAGTAATTGGTAGCAACGGACAAAGGTGCGTTTTGCAACAAAGGGAATATTTTCCACAGAACCCCGAAACAAAGATTCAGAAGAAATGGCAATAAAATGTTACGTTTCACTTGCGGGTGCCTTGGGAGCAGTAGAGTGTCTCGCGAAGAGAAGAAAAGAGAAGCGGAAATCTTAAGAAGTTTCGGGAGCACGAAAAACGAAAAAGAAGAGGAAAACGTTGGGTAAAGAAAGTAACAGATGGGCGATACAATAGAAGAAAGGACAGGAAAAAAGTGTGATTGAGGAACAAGTATGAGAGATCTGAAAGGCGACGGATATAGGATATCGATCAAGTGTTCTTTTATGTCGTGAGGAAATTATTCGGCAGTACTAAGTTTTTTTATTGCTGAAACAGAATTCCCTAGCTTGTTTCTCAAAAAATGGACCATTTCGTGCCACTTGACCTGGATAAACAATATCATGTGGGCCTTTAATCATAATTGTAAAAAAATTAAACCTAAGCAGGCCTGACTATGAGTTTGGCTACAAATAAAAATTGTGCTCAACACTAAAAAAAGTCCAAGTGAGGAAAAATAATAATTTTGTATTTGTATGAAATAATGTTACTTTTATGGACGTTACTTTGAGTAGTACATTTTCCTCTTACGAAAATAATTAGGCTCAACCAGTTTTCCTATAATGGCCCTTCAAAGTCAAAATCTGTACGTTTTTAGCTCTTATAAGCCGCAAAAACCAATGGACATAAATTAAATTTTAAAAAGTCAAACTAAATGTTCGATAAAATAGGAAAAAAATTTTTTAGGATTTTTAAAAATACAGACTTATTTTATAATGTATTTTAAAACATGTCAAACAGTAGCCCGTGGCATATAGTTTTAGTCTGAATTTTTAAATTTATTTATGTTCGTTGGTTTCTGCTGCTTACAAGAACTAAAAACGGCAAATTTTGAATTTGATGTGCCATTATAGGAATACTGGTTGAGTTAAATTTTTTTTGTAAGAGGAAACTGTACTACCAAGTAATAACTAAACACTATTTGATATAAATATAAAATTACGATTATTTCCCCACTTAAACACCCTTAAGTTTTTTTCTCTAAATAAACACGCATTGTCATTAAGAGGAGTCCTTCGCGGTGTCAAATTTCCACCTTTGACGAGTGGGAACAGCTTGGCGGTAAGAGTCAGTGTTCCACGCTAGACGAGAAGCATATCGCTTCTATTCGCAGCGCGCCAAACTGGCGTGCACGGTTTCCGTTGTAGTTATTTTACTATGGGACTTTATGTAGTGGCCCCAATATTTTATTTTTGAATAGTATGAAGTAAAGACGAACGCATGCCTGTCGTTTGGCACTTTACGAATTCAGGTAATATATTCGGAGTTACAACAGTCTAAAACCCCCCCCCCCTTTTTTTTTTTTTTTTTTTGCAATTTTGAGAGGCTCGAATATCATGTTTCTAACGCAATGTGCTGCATTTTTGAAAAAATAGAAGCGTGGTTTCAAGTGTGTGTTCTTTTCGTAGGTAAACATAATAATGAGTAACTTAAGCGGTTTCGCGTAAAAAAGAATACGCGTGACTCGCTGCAACGCCGTCCATGAGCCAGTCGAGGACTCTAAGCAATAATTGAATAGTTCACTATTTTTGCACACCGAAATATTTGTTCTGTAATATATAGTCAACAATAAAACACTTCTCACCTGACTCGTCGAGGATTAACGGATCAGAAACTGCTTCCACGGCAAGATTATTTATCTACTTGGCTTGTTGACTGGCCGCGTTCGCTCGACTTTGAATTTAGCGCTTAGACAACAAATGCCTGAGAGAACTCGTGCGAGATAGCGCGTCATTATGAGGCATTTTCTTGAGGCAGATAAAATAATACGAATTTTTACTCTCCATACGATGCAGCAATGAAAGTGTATTCTTCCCGAGGTTTTATTTATTACATTGAACAAGCCGCAGAAAATGTTTGTCCTTACTTTTTGAATTAAAGTATAACATTCGCAATGTGAGAACGAAGTGTTAGCAAATAAATGTTACGCTAACATTACGCTTGATAAATAAGGCCTGGACACAGCATACGTTAGTAACCTCTAAAACCATATGTAATTTTCTACCCACGTGGCTAGTAGTTATACAATGATTTAGCTAATATTGAATTAAACATAATATTGATATCATAGAGCTGTTGCATTGTCTGGACACTAATACATATTATTTACACACTTATTTATTCGTAGTAATAAACCCTACAGTTTTGGGACGAAATTAGGTACAACATTTGTAATAAAAATAAGCCAGATTTAATTTTAAAAATTTTGCGAGCGAACTGTTCATTGTTTTGCAAAACAACTACATACAATGGTGCACCGTATTACTGCACATAGCCTCGCAATTTTTTGGAAGCGTTGTATTGAAAACAATTGAGTTTCTTGTACCAACGTAAAAAAAAAGACCTGACGCGGCCTTAAGCACCGGTGCTTGGCTTCTGATTTACGTCGGGGAGTGCTATCCTATTTCGTGTCACAACATGTTTATCAAGCTATTGTTGTTTCGTGTCGGGATAACCGTGACTTGGTTTGCGTGACCGCGTCGCCAGCGGCTAAATGTTTTCAGCGCGGGTAATACACTCCTCCAGTCCCTTCTCTCTCTTCCTTCAAGGGTTGTTCGATATTTAGCGCGCGTCTGGCGCGCCAACGCGTGGGAACACTTCACACTTGGCTCGCCGAGCATTCACGGATTAGCAACTACTTCCACGGCAATTCATCTACAAGGCTTGTTGACTGGCCGCGTTCGCGCGAGTTTGAATTTAGCGCGCAGGAAACAATTGCCCGCGAGAACTCGTACCAGATTTCGCGTACTTATTATTATTGTGCATTTCCTTGAGGAGGACAAAATATGTCAAATTTAGTTTATGAAATCATTGTTTGCCCGTATACCAGTATGTCCGTGAATATAGGTGTCACATAACCATTATTAATAATGAACCGTCGTATGACGAATGATAGTATTTTAGCTCTGAATGATCTATTTTAGTTAGATGTATTCATTTTTTACCCTTTCTCTAGGGGTTGGTTGGTGAAACTTTCAAAATTTTGTCGTATGTCTTTCAATTTGTTACGTAGATAATCCTGTTTTCTTACTTTATTCTGTTGGCTTGACAGTTGTTGTATGTGATATATGTGAAAAGAAATATGGAGTGTGTTATGTTTGGAATATATATGTAAAGTTCTAGGAATAATGAAAATATATAATGTATTTTCGAAGACATGGAGGTTGAAGATAGAAAGCTCCTCTCCTAAATGCAATGGTTTGAATGCAGGTGTGTAACCAATTCTTGCGTAGAATTATGGTGTTAGGCGTCATGTGTAGGAAGCTGTGACGTATATTAACCCATAAAGTTGTCTGAGCGTTAACTATTTGCCATTCTAGCCGGACATACAAGTGATGGTTTTAAACACGCAAACATGATATTCTATAGTCGACTAATTAGTTGTAATTTGAAAAATTATAAAACTTCTGATATCATCCGTTACAGGAGGTTTCATGTACTATGAACATACGTTTTTTGGACATACGTCATTGTGGGTGAGTGTTGCTGTGTTGCGGAACATCACACAGTTAAACAAAAAAAAAAACAAAGAAAGTCAAGCCAGTAAGCTGTAGTCAACAGACATAAAACATACAGATAATTACTGAAATGAATGTAGTCACATCCCAGAAGGCGGCACAAGAACATGAACAGATATAAACAACACAAAATTAATTCCTAAGTGGAATATAGTCGACTGGAGAAGGACAACACAAAAAAACAACAAAAGACAGACGAAAATATAATAAAAACCAACAAAATGGTGTGTGCGAATAAGGCACCAAATGGATGAATGGCAACGACAACACAAATAACGAGAGACACGAATGATTGTGAACACAGACAAAAACAGACGGAAAATAGTAGGCTTCTCAAGACTTCTGGGATATGACTAAATTCTGTTAGGTAATTATATGTATGTTATATGTCTGTTGACTACAGCTTACTGGCTTTCCTTCCATTGTTTTTGTTTAATTGTGGGATTTTCTTCAAATACGGCAACATTCGCCCGAAATGGCGTACGTCCAAAAACACTTTTATGTTCATAATACGAATCCATTGCAAGAATCGTTCAAAGATGTTTCGTGTACTGTTCTGAACTTGAAGGTAACGTAGTCCATGTCAAGATTCTTACAATAGGTGATTCAAAAACTTAGGACTTATGATCTTGTCAAAAATAATAACTATACGTGTTTATTTTGACCACAGACGTTAACTTTTGAATACTAAGTGTTAAGTACGTCAAGCACTCGATAACGGAACTTACTTTAGCAACTTTCAACGCTACAAGACTTGAGTGCCAAGTGCAATAATTTTTATTAGTGACAAAATATGGTGTTGTAACAACAGGGGCGGATCCAGCTCTGGATTCTGAAGGGGCTATGCCTTAAATCATAGCTACACGCAAACCCCAAGCCAAAAAATGGGGTTCCGGGGTCTTTCCCAGTAAAATTTCGGATTTTATGTTGCAAAAGTGTGCTATAAAAAGTTTCAAAGCTAAAAAAAAAAAAAAAAAAATATGCCATTTTAATAAATTGTAATACTTGTGGGGGATAAATTATGCTTTTAAAAGTGGAGACCTTCGTGCTGATATAAAATAAATTAGGTACATTTTTAAGTTTGTGTTTCATTTTGTTGCAAAAATGATTGTGTTGTCATTATTGTGTTGCATCAAGAAAGGAATGAGGTAATATTTTCAATATTTTACTTGGAATTTATTTTGTTTTATATTTTCGAAGCCGTCTCGGGAGTGGACAGGGACCCTTCTGGATACGCCCCTGAGTAACAATAAGTTTTCATTTGAAGTGTGTCGCATTATATTGCACCAAACTCCTTTCTTCGTGCAATATTCTACAGAATGGCCCAAAAGTCCCGCATCGTAGGCAGGTGAATTTGTGTGAGCGAATTGCTTCCGAATGACGTGCTAATACGCCCATGTTGGTAAGAAAACATTCTGCGGAACATGCGTGCCTGCAGCTGTGTTTTGATGTTTCAGACAATCACATTGAGCACTTTCTATGATTTACTTCACACACGTTTAGTGTAAGCTGTTCTTCCTATGATGGGGGACTTTTGGGCCACCCTGTACTATACGTAAAGTACCTGTCATTTCATAAGTCACAGGATAAGATTTTTTTGACTCGTGACAACGAAGCCCGTTTTTTGTTTCTTGCGTTAAGATTACTTGTCTCAACGGCTTACTTTGTTTAAAAAATCGTCGGTATATTAATTACAAAGCCCATTTCTTGTCTGTATAATTTATATGTATGGCGATACCAACAATAATGAATTAATTCCACACTTTTTTTTTACTAAGTTCATTCATACGCTTGGCGGGAGAAATAAATATACAAGCAAACAGCACACCGTATCACGCCACTCTATCACAGCAAAACAACCATTACGTAAGTCGAATCCTTTGTGGGGTGTCAGGATCTCGCTTACGACAACTTACGTTATTAGCATTTCCAGGAACAAAAAACAGGCGTTCGAAGCGTCTTTATCAGTATTCCGCTATGAGTGCCGCTAAACAAGATCGCGTGACTTTACGAATCAGTCAAATTTGCGTGCGCGTGACACTCATTCCTCACTACTTAAAAATAGCGAATAGCACATTATTTCAAAACGTAATTACATGTAAGCTTTCGTTTATTTTGTTGGTTCGTATTTCACAATAATCTATAAAGAATTAAATTGTATCACGTTGCAGATATGCTTATTATTTTTCTTAGAAACTCAAAAATTGTATATGTATATATATTTTAATAATTTTATTATTTACTTTATGTATATGTTTCTTAAACAGCTAACAGATGTAATGGATCCAGTGGAAGACAAGGCAAATATGCCTTAACTGCGCCTGAAAGCCACAAATAATAATAAATAAATAAATATAAAGATACGTATCCTAATGAAAATACATCCTTATAAATTCAATGTCACAAAAAAAAAAAAAGAATTAAAAAAAAGAAAATTTAAACCAAAATTGTAACTGGACCAGTGAAATAACAAATAATAGTAGGCCTATAACAAATCTAAATTTATATGTAAATATAATTCGACGAAATTATGTCTCAATCTTAAGTGTTCTTGTGAACGCATTTGCTTAGACAGACCAATTGCCATATAATTTAGCTAAATACCTTAAATGAGTTTTAACACAGTGTTAGTAAGCAGTGTACTTATGCTACCAGCCATACTGTTATCACAAAGCATATGTACCATTGATTACTCGATGAATAGACCCACGCAATGACCAATCCTATAGCATTTTGCAAGTCCGCATTGTTCATGCTTCTGAACTTCCCGTCAGATACCTGGCGTTGTCAAACAAAACTAATTATTGGATATTTGTAGAGCCCACGATTTTTCGCGAAAAGAATTCTGCAACAGTTTGTTTCAATGCCTTATGTGCACATATGAAACTGTGCTTCATGGTTATTGGCAGAATGTATTATTGCACAGACGTGGCACATTTGGCTGGGCCAACAGTAACAAGGTTACTGCAACACCACACGTCTGTGAATTGCGGGAGAACCCTAGACGCTGAAAGTTACGAACAGCCAATCACTGACTAAGGAGCAGGGCTGCATTTGTGCACATAAGACATTGAAACAAACTGATGTAGAATTCATCTCGCAAAAAATCGTGGCCGCTAGATATACGTCATTGTCGTGAATGTCGTCAAGTTGCAGAAGACCCAAGTTACACGACTTAGCACGAGAAAACAAGCAGCAATGAAACAAACCAAGGAAGCCAGGAATGACTAGTCAACAAACATTCAAGTTAATCCGAAATAGGAATACAGGCTGTATATAGAAAAGGTAATAGACTAAATAAATAAAAGGAAGTTGAAACAGACAAGGACCAAATAAGGTGCATACAAATTGGGAGAAAGATATCCATCACGTCTGATAATCACCTTTTTAAATTTTCTTTTCAGTTTTTTTTTTTTTAAATATATATCGGCTGTGTTCCTATTTAGGAGAAGTGTTGGTCACGGCCATTTTTGCCTTCTTTGATTTGTTTCTTTCGTATTTTGTTGCTCATTTTCTTGTGCTTGGTCATTACATGTAACTGTGGGTTTTCTGCGAGTCAGCGACATTCACCAGCAGTGGCATATAGCCAACAAAACATATCAAAATATACACTTCGTTATGTAAAACAAAGACAAATGATCAAAGGAATACGAACACTGGAATCCAATACGGAAATTGTATGTACTAAGTAACCAGAAAATAAATAAAGCTCAAGTACAACATAAATTAAATAACTCCCTGAAATTAGTTGGCTGATTAAAAACCAACAACAATTTGTTAACTGAATCGTGACAACTAGGCTGTTTGCCAGTTGTGAGTTCAAATTTGATTGTTTGGCAGTTCTGCTACCTTAAACTTGAAGCGTGTGAGTGATACGTGTTTTCTCTCTGTTCTGTGATATTGTGTACTGTAGCCTTAAAACATGGGAAAAAATAATTCGATCTAATTGTTTTTGATTTCTTACGGTTGCTTAGGACAACCTAGTTTATTAAACGATGTTATTCCCCGACGGTCAAAATTAGTATGGAAGCAGAACAAGTTTAAGTCTCACGTAAATTATGGGAGATATAAATCTCGCAGTTTGTGTTTGTTGTGTATGGCTGTAAGTAAGCAGGGCACGGAGAGACTCGGCGATTCATTATCGCTGTTAGTGTCATCATAATCCGTATTGGCGCGGCATTGCAACCTCTCCCCAGGCAAGACAAGAGACCGAGGTTTAACCCTTGTAATCCTGTATTACCTGCCCCGTTTGTCACCGGCCAGCAGTGTTACCTTTGTATACAGCTTAGATGATGTAAGTCGATAACGTTTTATGCTTTTGATAGTTATCCTTACTTTAGTAGCAGCACAATGAAACGCAACTGGATAATAATTTCGATGCAAACAGAATTATATGATATCCTTTGTGTAAAAATTTTTAATATCATGCATTTGAAATAAAAATGGAAATTTGTGGCAAGTGAGCCATTGGGCGAATTAGATCACGGTTTACCTTATCCGACTCAAAAGAGTTTAACTTGAGATTCGTAAATTTGTTGTCCCAAGTGTGTGTACCTCTGGAGCATATAAAGCCAATGAATGGTTTCGAAAACCATATCCAACGTTTTTACCTAAATAATTACAGACCACATACTTGTCAGTCATCATAGTTTTCTATTCATTGGTAGTTCTTCAACATGTCGGCCGTAGATGGTACGCCAAATGCCTTGCTGCCATTTTTCTGGACCAGAAATCTCCCACCAAAGTCACCAATATAACACCAGAATATGGTAGACTGTTCCATTCTACATTACACGGGCCCACAACCTTAAGAGGACCAATGGGCCTGTAACTTTTTCAATCCCTTATACGATCTTTGTACAAAGAAAGTTGCAGGATAATTAACTAAAAATGGTGCCGTGACATTCTTTCAAAAGTCTCCGGACTACTTGCACACCGTCTCTAATGACCTCGCTGTCGACGAGACGTAAGGCCCACTTACCTTAACTTACGTCTCTTTACATAAAGATCGGGTTCTAGGGTGTTGGTACGAAAACAGCATCACTGGTTCTGCTATCTTTTGTCGATATTTGCAGTAACGCAGTACTAGTACTGCTTTATCTTTTAAGTGTAGTGCACTAAATTTATACTTCAGACGAGCTGAAATTATAAATTTTAATCGGAATTATATAGGAACAAAAGTTACTTATATTATTTGTAACAAATTTTCAATAATTAGTTATTCAAAACACGTTTTAAAGACTGAGAACATATAATTTAGTACTGGTTCCTAGGTCCGAACAAAGGGGAATGCTGTTTTATTTTTTTGCAATATGCAGTTTTTAGTATACGACATTCGTTTATTCAGAAATATTACACACTGAAAAAAAGCTTTGTGGCCACTCCAAAATATTTTGTCATTGTGGACCTCAACAATATTTTTTTGCGGTGACTTCAAAAATGTTTGCTGCCCCCAGAAAAGTTTTGCAATGACTAAAGAAAGTATATTGTAACCACTATATATATATATATGGTGAGTTCCACGTTGGCAAAATAGTTTGTGCCCGCCACAAACTGTTTTTTTTCTGCGCAGTAACATAATATTTAATATTTATTCATTGTCCAATTTTCATCTTCTTTTTTTTTTTCAAACTATTGTTCAATACATGGGCAGCAACTGTAAATAAACCAGAAGCAAATTTACTGGTAGAGACGTTTATGTCTTAGATTTGTTTGAAACGGTAGAACAATTTTTTTCAGTCTGTTTTCCACGAGATATAACGTACTAAGGTACCTGTACCGAATATGGCCCGCTTAAGGTTCAACAATCATGTGTGCCTAAGTCGTTAATTATATTACTAATATAACACATATGATGTAAGATGGATATTTATGGATGGTGTATGTTCATAGTGTAGACTAATGTGTATCGATTCCACGTAGACCTCGACATTACCAAACAATGGTGACTAGTGGGCTATATTGAGAACTGGGCTACATTCGGTACAGGTACCTTACTTATTTACACACAAATAAACAGGAGTAAATAATTGCTTAAACAATACAAATTGCGACAAAGAAAGTTGCTACAAGACGTACATGCGTTACAGTAAAGTGAAACAATTAGAAGAGAAGATGTACAACTAAATCTACAGGATAGTAATGTAAACGTACGCACATTTGGAATAACAATAAATGCTATGATTATGGATATAAAAAAAAGTTGAATGTGCAATTGTACTGACTGAATTATGTTCAGGGGCTGCGAACTTGACACCTTTTGCATTTTCGTTTCTATTGCTTGCCATGTTATCGGAAGAGTGCGTACATTTTTTGGAGCACATACTGTATTAGTAGCAGTGTGATACGTTTTTATTCGAGTGCTAGTACACTAAGATTTGCATTATTATTCTCGTTTATTGATACTGTGCCATTTCCGTATACAACTTATTTGACTGCCATGTAAAACATTTTCTTTACTGCCAAGAAAATGCTTTCTTTGGGGCTGATTATGTACTTCGTTACAGGAATCTTGTATTACATAGTTTACTTTGAGAACAACTCAGTATATTTTGTTGCCAAGGTGATATTTTTTCTCAACATAAAATTCGTCTTAAGGCCTTGTTAGCGAATTTTGCAGTGATTTCGAAAATATTTTTTTTAAATTGCTACCTAATACTCACATCAAAATTTTGCTCCACAGTTTTGACACTTATATGTTATAATTTGTAGCTGAATTTTTTTGTAGAAATGTACTGAACGATTTTTTAGATTTCATCACCCAAAGTACCACGTTTTTTGTCGTGAAAATAAGTAAAAATTAAGCAAAATATTTTTTTTGTTGATGAATTGTACATTATTTTAAAAACGCATGCACAGTATTGTGCATCGTGTGACTGCACATTGACTCAATTTTTTTCAAAACTTTTGGTTAAAAAATAATTGAGTTATTGTCACCAGTTTGAAAAAAAACTCAAGAACAAGCCCTTAAACTTCAACAAACCGTAATAAACTTAACTATTAAGAGGGCGTGGTACATTTTTCAATGCTAAAAACATTAATCTATAATTGTAGGTTTCTTGAAGCCAATTTGCAAAAATTAAACAATAGCAATCCTAGACAATAGTTTTAGCCAATGTTTTAAACAAAATTGTTTCCAGTGTTACGAACTTCTGAGGCACAATCTCTGACGCCGGAACCTCGTGTATTTAACTGCGGCGCAAAAGATCACGCATAACGAATTAGTAATTCTGAATGAATATTTACTCATAAAGCTGGCAAATTCCATTATCTAGGATTGTCATTGAGTATTATATCTATATTGGCTTCGAAAAAAAGCGAATAAATCAATTGATGTTTTCAGTGTTTATTTATCTACCACACACTCTTCAACTATTTTAGCAGTAACACAAACGTTTGCTACCAATGCTATTCACTTTGAACAAAAATTTTCTTGAGAGACAAAGCTACTTACAGTTGATCATAAACGAATTTTTAAAACACCAATTGCAATCAACACGTTTTTGAAAGTCAATATGGGAAAACTACATAACAACCCTCTTCCCATAATTATGCATTAGTTAAGCGAAATCTGTTGCGCCGCAATTGAGATTTCGCCGTTAGAGATTGTCCTTCAGAAATGCGCTACTCGAGAAACATTTTTACTCAGAAAGTTGGCAGAAACTATTGTCGAAAGATGCTGTTTTTTTTTTTTCCTTTCTTTCAAATAGACTTCGAGTAACATACAATTTTAAACACATGCTTTTAGCGGTTTCTTAAGAAAATTTTCTTTGCTGCAATAAAGATTGTGACATGACAAAGAAACTACTTTTTATTGGGTAGTCTTACGTGAGTGCGATAAAATCAAAGGATTCGTAGGTGGTTGAGCGCCTTACTGCAGATACCGACATGCGACTGGGGAGCACATTTATCTAGCCTGGGCCTTGCCTTTATTCCAACTGTCAGAGGGCGAGCACCTGCTCGTGAACAAAGACTTCGTTTCTGGAACTGGACTCAGGGAGGTTACAAGTTATACCCACCACATAAACTTTCCAGTACAAGACTTGGTCGCCATAAAGACGTCAGGTCACAGCACACGACTCGCACGAACTTCTTTGAAAGCAATTTAGTCTGATTGTGCCTTGGACTGAACATATCGCACAAGCTGCAGAATGTGAGGTGAACTAGCCCAGCTAGGAGACAGCCTCCGATAAATTCCGTCCCGTGTAGGCGAAGAAATAGGACGACATACCAAGTTTGCAAGCCAAGGATTTAGGTTGCATCACACCTTCACTTGACCAGCGATGTTGTACACCAACTTCACGAGCTATAAAGTAACAGCAACGATAACTTTGTAGGATATGACAGTTAAAATCCTTAATTACTCTACGAATGTACGAGACATTTATTGGAAACATTCAAAGACATTATCAATCCCCGGTATGGACCCGGTATGCATGTTTCTGTTCGAAAACTGGAAAAGAAAATGATTCTTCTCTCTAAATGTTCTAACAACTTGACTTTTCTCTGTAAATGCCGAATATTGCAATGGCGTATGTCCACAATAATATAACTTATCAAACATATTCATGCCACACCACGTCAATTTATAACCTGGCAGAGGGTTTGAACAGTTCCGAATCTATTGAAATGTTCAAGAAAATGTATAATTCCTCGTTAATATCAGAACAACTTGTTGATGTGTTGTGTTAGTGTGTTTTTGATTTTTGTGTCAAAAAAGTATTTTTTTTAATCCGTCGCTATATTTTTTTATTTCAGTATTTTAGTATATTTTTCTTTGATTTTGAAACTTCTAACCTAATTTTTGTAATTTTTTGTGTGTTTAATAGTGCTGGCTGCAATGTGAGTTCAGTTTTAATTTTTATATTAAGAACTCATTTATTTTTCATAGTATAGGCACGTGTATATGTTATCATAATGTTTTGTTTGGAAAACACGTACATTTTAAAACGGCCTGTGGCTGAATATGTCGTGAATAAAACAAAATGAATAAATAAATCAACTTTCTCTTTTTAATGTCTAACTCAAGAGATGATGTAGGTCCATCAACATTTTTGGCACAAGACGTAGATAAAACCATTTCGGATTTTCTGAAATGATTATAACCTCACAATTGTAATGCTGTAACAGGAAGAATCTCACAAGAAAAATTTATTGTCTCTCGCGAGCGAGTACAATGATCACAACAGTATAGGTGGTTCGCGATAAAGTAAGCACTTTTAAAGGTCAACATTTCTAGAGCAATAATTAAATAAAATTAGTTATTGTGACCACAGGCATTTACTTTTAGTACGATACAATCTAACAACTTTGATTTTTACCGGGTTGCTTTGTTTTGTATTAAAATGTGACAGTAAGCTATAAAATATCAGAAAGGAAAACGTAACTGGGGTTTGAAAAGTGCTTCGTTTATGTTGAATCATCTATAACTAGAGACGGGAAAAATTCGCGTGTTCATTGACCTGTAGGCTAGCCTCCAAGAATATATGTGTGTTCAAGCAGCTGTTCGTAGGTTCTCAGTGGCACCACTTTATTGTGTATGAATTTGGTTGTTTAGTTATTACAGCACTGGCTCAGCGCAGAATATGTCAAAGACCATTTACGACAGCAGAACAAACTTAAAGTTGTAAGAAATCTAGCTTGTTCCCAGAAGAAAACGCGGATTTTTCAGACCCCTGTCTATAAGACACCACGCTCTATGGACTCCAAACACTGAACTAAACAGTAACTAAAGATGATGGTTAGAGACACTGGTAAATCGCGGTAAAAGTTGATTGTTTGCTAGACTCCAACATGCTATGTGTAACACTGAAGGTTTTGCACTTGTATTGGCTATAGTTTATATGAAACACTGTGTCCCTCTTCAACAGACGCAATTATAACTGTACAGTTTTAACAAAGAACGTGTGTGATTTGCCAGAAAACTGTTCACACGTGCCACGATTGAGATACTACAGTTTATTGGAGACTATGTTAAATATTTTCGCGATTTTCCAGTGTCTCTAATGATGGTATGTAGCGAAAATGTTTTGTGCCAACATAACCTTTGAAACGCTGTAGTAAATTTCAACACATATGATTATGTGATGTACGTCTGACACAACGTAGCTGCCTGCAGACCGATAACAGGCATCAAATATTACAATAGCGGGATTCTTATTGGTTCAGTCAAATAGGATAACAGCTCCAAGTACAAGCTAAAAGCCAGTAATCTTCTGGTAAGTGTTGAAATCCAGCAAACAGTCAAACTTTCCCGCGATGAACCAATACTATAGAGGTACGTCAATTTCGCGAATTCATCAGGCAGTAGCCTAGATTTCTCAGTCCTGTACACGCACTGGGCACAGTCGATTATTCATTGGCTTACAACCTTACAAGCGAGTAGCACGCGATAGCTCTAGGAATTATTTCCTTATTTACTACTGGCTTGCGGTAGTCAAATGCGTTTCGTGACAGCCGCCAGCTAATCACACACGTGATTATGAAGTATACATTTTGGCGTTCAACCTGACCTGGAATGTATCTGCGAAATTGACGTACCTCTAACTATCACCTCTAACGATAACTAGGGACAGGAAAATTTCGTGAAATAAATGACCTGCATGTTAGAATCAAATACTGTATACATTCTCAAGCCCTGGCCATTTGTTCACTAGTTGCTACTCAGTGGAACAACGGACAGTGAAAGAATAGACGAGGCTTGAGTATGTATAGGACAGTGGGTCTAGCGTGCGGGTACTTTAATTCGCGAAATTTTCCTGTCCCTAACGATAACCTGTGTGTTTTAATAGTGCGAAAAATGCACGTTTATTCCTGATTAATAAGAGAAACCATAGATACAAACTGTCAGGGATGAATCCTCTATATGCGCGTGTATATTGAGAACCATTCTGAAGTGTAGGCCAGAAATCACACGCAGGCGGTAGGTATCAAATTTGCACACTATCGATTGCGGGGCAGGTAAGCTAACCCCTCACACTCTTCTGGTGTAAATATTTACTGTATCTGGGGGTGGGTGGGAGTCGAATGCTTACCTCGCCAACCCCCTCCGTGCGTGAAACACACCCGCTACAGTGGAGGCGCAGGATGCGAGAATAAAAGTAATGTTTCCAGTGCGGGTAGTATAAAGTGCTGGCCGCCCCTCCCTGCAGTCAATAAACGTTCTCGACCCCCCCTTCTTCCCTTACCCGTAACTGCCACCCCTATTTTCCCAACCCACCCCCGGACTCCGACCATTTCAGAGGTAGGGCTTGCCTCCCCAGCCCGTATTTACTGGCCACTATTCCTTCCTTTCACACCAGTCCCACTCGTAAGCCGCACGTTGCTGGAAAAGGAAAACTCAGCTAAACATATTAAATTACAGGGTAGGCGTGTCACCTAAACAATAAATTTAAGTTACGTAACGTGTTTAACTGTGTACTAACATTTTTGTCCAGTATCACCCCCCCCCCACCCTTTTTTCCCTCTCTATTTTGCTACCAATTGCTGGCAAATAATTTTATTTCATTATTTAATAAATACTCTCACTAAAACAATACAAATTATTTACAGGTAACGTAGTTGTTTTGAAGTTGAAAGTGAAACATAAAGGATTTGTTTAGTGACCTCCTCCAGTAAACTTAAACTAGGGTAGAGTAAAATCATAATTCTTAAGGCGTGGTATGAAGAGAAAATAATTGCGAGAATATACTTAATACTTGTTCGTGCACTATCTAAAAGAAGGTAATATTAATCACTAACAAATCAGTTACATAATTTTGTATAGAGCATTTCATTAAACGTCTGAGCGCTAGAAAATTTTGAACAAAATACATTTTCTAGTACCAAATCAATGGTCTAAAAGGGTTTTTGTAACCTAAAACTAATTCGCGTAATCATTTTGCAGTAGAGCGGACATGTGAAACATTTGGCATTTGCTATTGTACCATCCTAGAAGACGTAATATTATGGTGGTAGCTTGGGTAGATGTATTTTAAGTGTCCGAGACTAACAATACTAGATAGCTAAGGGTGTTACAGACACAAGCATTAATATGGATTCGCAACCAAAATTTAGCATAAGGAGGTAGGTCCTACGTACGTGTAGACTTGCAAGCATATGTCACGTAGCGTGTGTACGCACGTGACTGAATTGGTCAACTTTCTACTCTACGTACTCACGTAAAGTGGTGGTTATGAATACAGGCTTTAGTAGTCATGTAATCTTAAGAATTCAAACACTTAATATAATTTAAACAACAATGCTGCATAAATTCTTCCTCTTTATGGGGTGATTTCTCTCTCTTTTTTTCAATTCTATTTATGTGCCATAATTTATGCAAACATATGGCAGTAACACAGACAACTTCTGTGCATTCTAGATTCTATGGAGTTCTGAATCCAATCCCGATGTGTGGCTTACGATCGTTGACTGTGTTTGTGAATACGGCTTTTTGAATCTGTGCTGCGCTTTGGAGACTCAGAAGCTAGTGAGCTATGCAGGATGTTGTAAAATTGCGTGTCAATATTTTGGGTGAACGACCCGAACTCCCAAAGGAACCAAAAATACTACGTGAACATTGAACATAAGTCAGAAAATTTACCATTCCTGTACTTGAGTTCACAGTACATGATGTATTAGTCACAGTGTATAGCGTGCAGACGTATCGTATTTCAGTGGACGGTACACGTCTGATGTAGCATTTCACAGCAACGTGATCCAACACGTGCTGTTATTTCATGTCTACATTCGTGTCATGAGACGTACAGTAAATGTGCTTTTTCGGGACTATGTTGATATATTCAAGTCACTCGGTTCCTCTAGATGAGGAATTCCTCTCCGAAAATATTGACATGCAGTTTTGGCCTTGTGGCCCGCATTAAGCTTTCCAGCATTATGTTGGACCGTTTTAACTACGGGAATTACTGGTATTAAGTCTGTACAAAAATTAAGAGCGCTTTTATTTCTGGAGTTTCACATATGTCCGATCAGTACATTTAGATACACAGTAGTCTAAAAGGAACAGTTTTAATTTATGTCGGAGGAATTCGAATATGTATGGTGTCTAAACGGTGATTTACTCTTGTGAAGTTTATTTCCTTTTCGTACCTCGACACAATGAGCGCTTGTGGAATAGTTTCAATAAAAAAATCGGATTTCCCAACACAATGTAAGAATTTGAAGTGCGCGGCAGGAGACGCCCTTAATTATTTTCGGTTACCCCCACCCTTCCCAACTCACAAATTGCATAACGTTATGAACAAAATATTGCAGTATTTCTACAAATAGTATAAACAGTAGAAAACAGTTAAGCCTATCAAAAGATTAAGCAATGTTTTGATACACACAAACGCGCACGCACACACCTTATTTTAGAAGTAAAATCACACGGTTGGAGATGTAACGTTGTTAGTTGAGTTAAAATACCAAATAAATTTTACAGACTTCAGAATGTGCACAGAGAACAGCGAGTTGTGCAATTGCAGGACAAAACGCTTGACGAGACCACCATACGAACAAGAGAGTGCAAAACGTTGTGATATTGTTTTAACTTTTCGGTTATTAAAAGTTAAATTTTGTTTACCCTTCTATGCACATTTTCAGACCATATAACACTATAAAATTTTTAAAAAAATTTATTTCTGTGCATTTTATTGCCATTTGTCATATGTTGGGACCCTTGCGTTCACAGCTGATCTCATAGTTTTATAGCTATAAGAATAGCAGAAATATTTACCAGCTTGTTTTGTTATTATCGTTCTCATCAGATAACATTTTTCGTAACGATAACTGCGAACGAGAATTTTTTTTTTTAGTTTATTTTACTACGTTTTGACTTGCGAAGTCCCTCGTAACGAATTCAGGATAAGATCGACAAATATTTTTCATTTGTATGGCCTGTAATTTTATTTTAATTCATACCCAGTGACTATCATACGTGCTTGTAACAAAAAAATGAACTTGTTCTTTGCTTTACTTTAAAAACTGTATAATGCACAATATTTATCGTAGCACCTATTTGATGTTTCCCTCCGGTGGTGGCGTCATCCAAAATTATTTTGTTTATCTTGATACAAGAAAATTTACTGGGAATTCCGCATGAATATCTTCATTGTTTGAAGATCGCAATATACTGAAATTTACTGTGAAGAATCTCATGCGTATACCTGTCTTTTATTGTTTATATTTCGTTTCTGTGTCCTTAATGCACTTGGAAACAGTCAAGGGTTTTCTGTAAAAAAAAAAGTGTTTCCTTATATTATAATTATAATTTATGTAAGTTGAGGAATGACAGCTTGAGGATTCATTAAGCTGCTACAACAATCGTTTATTATCTTGCAGTCTTTGATATGCTATACTTGCACGTGTTTACCCGTAAAAAGGAATTATCGTATATGGTGCAAAGAGTCCGCGAACCGCCGATATTTGCAAAGCATATCCAGTCCATGTATGAAGTGAATTACGTTGTATTATTGAAATTCATCCCTCGTTCCAAAGTAATTAGTGATAAATCACTATCCATGTTCATTTGCACAGTTTGCTAGTTGCAGTGTTAAGCGTTCTGCCAACTAAGTTATCAGCGACTTGTTTAGGGTTTCGCTGTATGCCAATGATGTGGGTAATTTGATGTCCTTCACTGGCTGCACGTTGCGCCTTGTACTGACGGCGTAGTTTCCCTTGTGATGCCCAGTAAGTACTGAACTGATGACGTAATGTATTTAGTGCTGCTTGTACGGCGTATTTTCTGTTTCTCGTATGCTGCACTTTACTGACAGTGTAGTCGTTTTTGTGCTGCTCTGTACTGATGGCGTACTGTCTCGTATCCTGCTCTTTACTGACGGCAGCATAGTTTCGCTTGCGCTGTCTGTACTGACGACGTAATTTCTCTTGTGTTGCACTGTACTGATGGCGTGATGTGTTTTGTGTGCCGGACTGCACTGACGGCGTGCTGTATATTGCGCTGCACTGTAACGAAGGCTTGCTGTGTATTGTGTGGTGCACTGTACTGACGGCGTGCTGTGTATTGTGTGGTGCGCTGTACTGACGGCGTGCTGGCTTTTGTGTGGTGCAATGTACTGGCGGCGTGCTGGCTATTGTGGTGCACTGTACTGACGGCGTACTGTGTATTGTGCTGCACTGTACTGACGGCGTGCTGTGTATTGTGCTACACTGTACTGACGGAGTGCTATGTATTGTGCTACACTGTACTGACGGCGTGCTGTGTATTGTGCTGCACTGTACTGACGACGTGCTGTGTACTGTGCCGCACTGTACTGACGGCGTGCTGTGTCTTGTGCCTTGCAGACCGAGTATCCGAGTGGCAGCCACCTCGCATCACGGAGCACCCAGTGGACCTGACGGTACCTCGACACGAGCCAGCGACGCTCAAGTGCCGGGCGGAGGGCGAGCCGGCGCCGAGAGTGCAGTGGTACAAGGACGGCGAGCCTGTACGCACGCAGGCTAAGACGCCGCGCGTGTTGCTGCCAGACGGCTCGCTCTTCTTCCTGCGTGTGGCTCACGGCCGCCGGGAGACAGACGCCGGCGTCTACTGGTGCGTGGCCCGCAGCCAGGCGGGCGTCGCTCGCAGCAGGAACGCCACACTCAGCGTCGCCGGTGAGTCATTCGCTAATATCTTCCATCTTAGTCTTGCCTGCACGTACTCTTCTCTCGTCGTACATACCTCACTTTATCAATCTGTTCAATCGTAACGAATAATTTCTTTAAAACCACTTCCACAAGTGTTATACAACAGAACAAAACATAGGTAGAGCCTCAAAATGTTGAGGAATGACCCTCAAAATAATATTATTTTATATAAATTGTTGATGTTTGTGATTTGTGCAGAAACACTGCTGACAGATTTCCAAGTAAAGCCTTAGTTTTTTTTTTTTCTTTCTTCCTTTCGTCCCAAATGAAAAATCTAAGTCACGCAACGTCTACGGTTCGAAATGTCTATTTTACTGAAATACTGTTTCTCGCACACTTAAATATTTTTGTAGATATTTATGCACAATATAACGAACTTTAATTAGTATAATTATTCAGTTTTTTGTTCCTGTTCTTCTTACTTTTCTTTTACCAGGATTTCGAGTAAATTAAAGTGATTAAGTTGTAGCCTACATTATGTGTCTAGTTGAAGAAAGGACCTTTTCGTTTATTACGATGCACTGTTCAAATAGTCTACGTTGATTCCTTTACAGGCTACTGAACTAAATAACAATCAACATTACGCAATGAATCGTAATTTAACGCTAAATTTTTTTCGATATTTGGTCAAAATACTATTCTTAAACGATTTTCAAGGTATTAGCTCCCGTAATATTCACATGGTTGGATAGCGTTCTGTATAGTATTAATTTACTGTTTCATGAGGAATTACCGCTGAAGGTTGGGCCAATAATTTCCCTACAGCCTGTATACATACATTTTGTATATTTATATGTTTTATACGTAGTCATATATTCCACAAAAATCTTAGGCCTAATATAAAAAATTAAAAATAGTTTATTTAAAACATTTAATATTTCATTTCGAAACATCTAATATTCTCATTGAAAATATTTTTCGGTCGATGTCCAAGCTATTTTATTTGCACAGAATGTCCTGATTTTCGGTCAATATGGATAAGAATGTTCTTTCTATCGTGAACCATAAATTTCCTGAAACAAGAATTTTGCGTTAGGTTTTCAATATAAATGTTGTAATAAAATGTGCTCTTCTGTTTGAAAGGCTTGTAAAATTGAAACAAGTGCCGATCAAATCTACTCATACGATATATCAATTGCAATTTCGCAGGTTTCTGTCGTTTTTTATAAGCGATGAGTATATTATGCTCGAGTTGCCCCGTAGAACTCTATGAATAACATATTTAATAAATGTTTACGATGTTAATATTTCAGTTGTTAAAAAAAGACGGTACCATTCTATAAATGTCTGCATGGATAGTGTTCACTTCAGATGAAAATTTCTTTGTAACCGGAAATGTAGGCCATTTTCATGAGCTTTCGTTCATAACAATACAATGTGGATTGAACTTTTTATATATATATATATATATATATATATATATATATATATATATATATATATATATATAAAGAGAGTCACGAACCATTTGAAAGACGGCCATGTCACCATTTTAAATTACAGAATACAAATATTCGTTGTATAGTTAGTTTCGCGGTAAGTGCCTTTGTATAAAGTTCGTTACATGGTCTTTTTATGAAGTTCGTTACGTTTTTGTAAAAAGATCGTTATGCGGTAACCGGCTTTGTATGAAGTTCGTTACGCGGCAAGTGTCTTTGTATAAAGTTCGTCTTGCGGTTAAATGTATTTCTATGAGGTTCGTTACGTGGCAACTGTCTCTCTATAAAGAGTGTTATGCGGTAACTCTGTCTATGTAAATATCGCTAAGCGGTAACTGTCTTTGTATAAAGTTCGTTACATGGTCTTTTTATGAAGTTCGTTACGTTTTTGTAAAAAGATCGTTATGCGGTAACCGGCTTTGTATGAAGTTCGTTACGCGACAAGTGTCTTTGTATACAGTTCGTCTTGCGGTTAAATGTATTTCTATGAGGTTCGTTACGTGGTAACTGTCTCTCTATAAAGAGTGTTATGCGGTAACTCTGTCTATGTAAATATCGCTAAGCGGTAACTGTCTTTGTGTGAAGTTCGTTACGCGGTTAGTGTCTTTATATAAAGTTCGTCTTGCGTTAAATGTATTTATATGAGGTTCGTTACGTGGCAACTGTCTCTCAATAAAGATTGTTATGCGGTAACTCTGTCTATATAAATATCGCTATGCGGTAACTGTCTTTGTATGAAGTTCGTTACGCGGTAAGTGTCTTTGTATAAAGTTCGTCACGCGGTTAAATATATTTGTATGAGGTTCGTAACGTGGTAACTGTCTATTATAAAGATAGTTACGCGGTAATTGTCTTTGTCTGAAGACCGTATAAGGGACTGAAAAGTTACAGAATAGGCTCCTCAGGGACGAAATGTAAACGGCGGTGCGTGAAGTGCGTGGCGCTAGCTCTACTTGTTGGCACACGGCCGCAAGCAGATACGTCCTTGCTCCCGGGCCGCAGCTTCCTCGCGGCGTCTTCATCCCCCAGGACCACGCCTCCCCCTCCAAGCTCACCACCTCAGGGGCTGGTAATGAACAGTCAATAGCGGGAAGCATCTCCGAAGCTCTTATTTGCTCGCGGCGGAGGGGGTGGGGGAGCCACATCCTTCCCGGGGTGGCCGGTATTTGCCGAGCTGCACGAGAGTAGGCTGTACGACAGGGAAAGTGGTGTGTTCCTGAGAGGAGGGGGTAGGATTCTCGGCTCGCACTGCTGCCAAGAGAGCGGAATCTTCGCGGGAAAACCACCCTCTCAACCCCCTGCCGCGCCTTCGACCAGCTTACGACGCTATTTATATTCGCGAGCGAAGGCTTGTAGACGTTATTTACCCCGTCCTGGGAAGGGGTGGCTGGAGTACTGGGGGTGGAGCCTCCCTAGGATATATACGCCGACGGGAAAACGCCACGCCCCGCCCCCCTGCTGTGCAAATTGCGTCCCAGGCACACAAATTATGGGCGTCTGTTGAAACTGAAGAGCAGAGAAACCTCCTGTGTTTACTCGCATCACGTGCAAACAGTTGCCCGCAGAAATGACGACAGCTCCGTCTGTTTTCACATAAAATATTAGTATTTTTTCAACATCGTCCACTTAACGGCAGGAACCAACCGCCACGCCGGATATTTATTTGCATCTCGTTCAAATTTGTTAAGGAGAAATAATTTGTAGATACACGGAAAATTCTCCCGTTATTGACGTTACAGTCCACAATTGACAAGCTTCACGTAATTAAGTGCAATTAGAGAACATTCTATAATGTAATTTTACTTATTAATCTGTATTGTTAACAGTAAACCACCCAATAGCACAGAATATTTAGTTACGATAGCTTAATCCAATTATTTACATACATAATTAAAACTAAGGGATGGTAGTGCTTAAAGCCAAGTCGATAGCGAAATCCGGGAACATAGCCAGTCTTCCTAACAGGCAGGAAGAGGATGGAAGTGGCCATGGCCTGTGCCAGGGAAAAATCTCAGCATTCACCTGTGTTGACTACGAAACTCAAAATACGAGGTACGGAATCGAACCCGGATCTTCCAGAACATGAGGCTTGTGTTATACAACTCTGCCACCTAGCTCGGTCGCCATCATTAAATTTTCGGTAGTACTTCTGGGATTCATAATTCTACTTGATAGAGTATGGTATTGTGTATTTCTCGTCATATAAGATTTATATTACCTAGTATACTTCTGGAGAATTAATGTCTCTTTAAAAACATATCAGTATCTTTTTTGTCTCAAGTAATTACCGTCAATTAAAAAATTAAATATCAATTATTTAATGTAGAGTCTAATTAATGAATAATATTGACTAAGGAATCACCTAATAGCATTTGTGCGTGAAGTTCAAAATAGCCAGTTGCAAGTACACACACACATCTTTGTTATAATTTTTAATATTTCGTGATCCTGTGTTCTCGTCGTAGTTTACGTTAACTCTAGATTATTCCGTAACAACTGAAACTAATGGCGTACGATAGTCGATACTCGTTTACTATATCTAGAGAAATATGGGCTAGTATATTACATCAGCGGCGTCATTTCATGTTTTTCTAGGGGGGGGGGGGGCAAGATTTTATTTTCCGGAGACAGTGACCTTGTTGCATCTTTTTTATTAATTAAGCATGTATAAATTAGATGCTTTAATAATAAAACTTCAGTTTTATATGCTTAAGTGAGCATTATTTAAATTTAAAAATACAAAAAATATATTTATACACATAAAATTCTAAATCCAGGGGGGGAGAGCATTTGCCCCCTCTTGTGGCCCCAAATGACGCCCCTGTATTACATGTCAAGCAATACGAACAACTAAGTACGTAGAAAAAACTAAGTTAGTACAAAAAAGTTATTTATGAGGTAAAGAAAGCTACTAACAGCCACGTTAGTCATGGGCTAAAAATACCGCACGAGTCGGGACACGTACTTCCAAATGACCGTCTCATCCTCAGCTGAAAAATAACTCGTATGAGTGAAACTTAAGACTGATCCTGCAGCACGACTGGCGCGGGAATTCCGCCAGGCAGCGCGGGCGTCTCCAAAACCACACTAGCAGTAAAACTTGTGTCTAGGTACTTACACGATGAAGCCAGCTTCGGTTGTTTCCGTAACCTAAATTCGGGTACGGCCGGCCTCTCCACTTCCCCTTTCATCTTTTCTAGCGAACTTAAGTCTGCGCATGCGCAAACACTAAGCGGGTCGCAGACGCGAAGTATTGCAGCGATGCACGTGTAGCCCGCCAAGCTTCTCCCCTCTCCTCGGTTCCATCAAACCCGCAACAAAGAACAACACAGGGCTGCCTGATGCTCGTATTTCATAATTATAAAATTTGATATCGTATTTCACCAACAAAAAAATTTTACAGTGCATTATTGTAGAAGCCACGTCGACCAGAAAAAAAACTAGAAATTGTATTGTTTGTATGGTGCTTCCTTCTATACTTTACAAGGACCCCATAACAGCGAATACAAGTATTAATCTTAACCGTGTATTAGTTTTAAAGTGTACATAATTCTTATTAGCCGGTGAATGCCAGTTAAAAATTTACGAACAGAATAATCTCACTTTAAGAAGAATTAAATGCTCCGATCATAATTTTGGATTCTTTCTACATTAGCAGATTCATTTTAGATGTCAAGTTCAACCACATTATTCATACTAATATTATGTTCTTTCTGAAAGCAATGATGTAGCATACATGAAATATGAAACTTACTAGCAATTGCTGCCTCCTTATTGTTGCATTAATTTGTTTAGTGTAGTTTTGTTAAGTTTTGATTTAATTCCCGTTACATTTATGAAGAAGAGTGTCAACAAAATTACATTTTCGATTTGATTCGATTTGTGTTAAACTAAAACAGTAAAATACGGGGTCGTCAGGCGCAAGGGGTTAATTTAGTTCACTTTACATTTTACGACAGGGAGCTGCGAACAATGATAATCGTTTATAAGTCTTGGAAAATTGTTAATGGCTTCACGTGCGGTACTATCGATGCTCTGTGAAGAATATACTTATTTAAACTGAACGATTTGTTTATTTTCATCCTGTGGACTACAGTAAAAGATAATAGTAGCATGATTATTACAATTATATTTGTATGTATTGTAGTATATATACCGGTAGGTTAAGAGGGCTAGACACCTGATGTAATTTTGCCCGTTTGATGCGCGGAGACAGTGAAGCGATAAGGTTCACCTTCTCCACACTCAACGATAACAGCATCACTTATATTCGCGGCGCGCCAAACTGCATGGCGAGCAGTGTTTTCCTACTACTATTTTTCTCATTTACGACGAATCTGGGTGGAATTTTTTCCGTTACAGCTGTTTTAATAAAAGCCGTTTTTAGCCATTTTAAGGGGCCTCGAAAAACATGATTCTAATTAGCATGTTTCATTTTTAAAGTGTTAGAAGCCTAGTTTTAACTGTGTGTTCTTTTTTTACAATACCTTTAGCGGTTTCGCATAAAAAAGAATAGGCGCAGCACAGCACGCTACAACACTGTTCATACGTCAGGTGCATAAGTCCCTTAAGAAACACATATTTGATTGTTACTTGCAGCAGAAGCATCTCGAGTGCGAATACGGGAAAGAGAAATGGGCTTAACGTCTCGTCGAAAGCCAAGATCACTAGAAACGGTAACACATAAACAACAATAGTTCAAAGGAACTTGGGAAGGAATCGGTCGTGACTTTTTTCGTTAAGGACTCCATCCCGGTATTCGCCCAAAGTGATTTCGGGAAACAATGGAAAATAGAAATCATGATGACCGGAGACTGGAATCGAACACGTATGCTCCCTAACGCGAGTGAGCGAGTCCAATGTTCTAAACGTTCTGCTAACTCGCTTGGTGGGTAAACAGAGACAGAATTTATTTCAGCATATTTTTGGATAAAATGAGAGGACGGAGATAGTTTTTTTATAGCAGAATGGGCGCAAAATTTAGGGAAATATTGTCTCTTCTAAAAAATGAAGTAAAATACTTCTACGCCACCGTCAAAGTAAGTTACTTTGTTTTTGTAATAAATATTTTGTTTTAAAAATGTTATTTTTTTCAGCAGTGGCATTTAATATTTTGATGTGCGGCGCTAATATGCTAAAATAATTTTTGTA
>PNEQ01034598.1:0-36649 GCA_003012365.1 Medauroidea extradentata
TTTTTTTTTTTTTTTTTTTTTTTTTTTTTTTTTTTTTTTTTTTTTTTTTTTTTTTTTTTTTTTTTTTTTTTTTTTTTTTTTTTTTTTTTTTTTTTTTTTTTTTTTTTTTTTTTTTTTTTTTTTTTTCCACCAATATCTTAGCAATAGTTTTTATAGGTCGTTCGGGATAAAGTGAACTCTAAAGATTTAACCTTGGAAAAAAATCAGTAGCCGTTACTGCATTGCCAATAGTTGGGGCCGGAAAATTTCGTTATTTCAATGACCTTCATGTTAGAATGCATTGTCCTGTGCATACTCAAGCCCCGACCATTTGTCCACTAGCTGCTACTCAGTGGAACAACAGACAATGAACGAATAGACGGGGCTTGAATATGCATAGGACAATGGATTCTAGCATGCGGGTCATTGAATCGGCGAAATTTTCCGGCCCCTACCAATAGTTACCTTTCTCGTTGCATGGGTGGCAGCGAATTAATTCCGTTTATAAAAGTGTGTGTGAATTATATGTATAAAGATGTTTACGATTAATTGAAAATATTTTCTAAAAGTTAAACGTTATTATTCAGAAAGTGAATTTTATAACTGTGTTAAATTGTTATAATTTAATTAACATACGCGTATGCTTAAACTGTAAGTATATTCAGGCGCGAATCCAGGGGGAAACATGGCTCTCCGCCCCCTCCCTTTTTGACCTTTTATAAATAGTTTGTCTGTAAAATATTACAAAGAAATATGTGTATTCAATTTTGTTGTTTATGAAATGCTTTAAATAGTAATGTTTTGCATCTTTAAAAACTAAATTTTTCAGGGGAAGAGTTCCCTGGACCCTTTCCCTTCTTTGACTCGGGGTGTGGACATAGCTACATTTTAACGGGACCCCCAAAAGCCTAGAGCTGGATCCGCCGCTGAATATATTGTTTGAATAGTGTGTGTATAAATGTGTATTAATTTGATTTTCATGTACTTATGGTTACCAGGTTAGAAACAAAAAGCAAATCAGTGAGGCAATCAGGCAATGGACAGCTGCTCTCTGCTCTAGTGTATGTGTGTATTTGTTTATTTATTTTTCCTGTCTCTTTTTACAACATGTGAAAAACATGACATCTCACGAATATTTTAAGTAGAATGCAATACATTTCAAACAAAATATACCACATCGTGTGCATGTTCATCACATAATGCGTGGCGTGAAGAAGTGATTGGTGTTAACCTGCTAGGTTTATCTAAATTACACGTGGCGGCACGGTGCACGATGAACGCGCTGTCCGGTGGCGCGCCACGTGGTTGAATTTTGAACTGGACCGCAGACCCACGAGCCACCCCTTGCTCGCTTGTTGACGCTGTGGAAACCGGAAACCTTCACCTGTACCGGAAGTGGCAGGCGGCAGCTGTCGTGCGCTATCCGCTCCTGCGCACCACGGTCCTCGCTCGGGGGCAACGCTCGCCAAAACCAGGCGCTGCTAGGCAGGGTTGCCACCATTAGTATTTTACTACTAGGTTCATAGTGGGGTAGGGTACGCTTGATAAAACTAGTACTTTTATTTTCAATTCTTACTAATGGTAAACTTCCTTAAAAATACGAGACATTAGAAGTAAATCACTACTTTTTAAATTGCTTCTAACATCTGTGGTCTCAATTGTGCTGTAAGGCATAGTATTTGATTAGAAATGCTTTGGTCGTAGATGCTAAAAATGAGTTAACAGAAATTTTAAACTAATATTTTCTTATGTATTTGTGTACTTATCATTTAAGAATATACTAGTTTGAAAAAAAATAATTAGTACTGATTTAGCACCCCTTTCTTGTGTGTGTATATATATATACATTTTTTTTTTTTTCTGTATTTAAATGGCGATTTTTCTTCGTGTCTTTAGGACAGGTCTGGATACTTGAGTGAAAAGTTGGCTGTCGTAATGATTGATTGTAGTTCGTGATATAACTGCCAGTGCAAATTGTACATGACTCTGTTTAAAAGGATTTACCAAGTTAAAAAGTTATGCACATAAGACTTAAACAATAGAACCTGAAATTGTTTTCTAATCTATTGCTTTAAATAGAAGCGTACACAATAGAATAGACAGGGCGCTGCCAATCTCAGGGTTCTGGTAAGACCACATAGGGATTTACATGTTAAATTATATTGGTTGTTGCTGTCATATTTCACGATATCACTTTCGAACGGAAACCATGTTCTGCATTGAAAAATGAAAATATTGCTACAATAATGTAAATGTAGAAAAAATTATAAGCAGATGTTTTTGAGTGTTTTTGAGAATGCAAATACCTATTTGCTCACTATAAATTCGACAGGTACGGAGACATATCGAATTAAATTCAGCATGTTTATTCCCTATACTTGCTACCGCCAGGGCTCTGTGGTAGACAGCACCCTTAAGAAGCAGTAAACAGTAAGAATTAAAGTTTCTACGTGTGCAGGTAGATTTTAGCCAGCGTGGCAGAAAATTGTTAAAGGCCACCGGCTCCTATTTACAATTTTTGCTATTATTTGTTAAATTATAAAGTAGACCAGACTTCGTAAAACTGTCACACATGTGTGTTATAAATTGATTTTACCATGTAGCCTAATTTTTTAAAAACAATAATTAATTGATTTTTGTTAGTTATCGACTTAAAAAATTTCTTTGAGTACCTCATCATGCATTACATATCTCATGCAGATAGTTCAGAAATAGGGAATGACAAGCGACAATACTGCACGGTATCAATCAGTCAGGCAGCCAGAACTATAAAAAAAATTTACTAGGCTACAAGGTAAAATGGATTTTCGACACAGATATGTTATAATGTTACGATACCTGAACCCTTTTAGGATTTACAAAATAAAATTAGGAAAAACATTGTAAATAGGGATCCGTGGCCTTACTGATTAAGTGGTTGATTGTGTAAATCATTTTAAGGTGGAATATTTATCGCCTCTGTGAATTAATTTAATTTTTGTTGCAGAGTTTGTTTTACATTTTTATTTTCGTACTTTGGACAACAACGGGACGTAAGAATGTGATTTAGTTGACAGTTTAAATATAACCTTAGAGAAAACTTTTTATTAAGTTAGCTTGTAAAATTACTGAAAAGGAATTTTTTATTGATTCCATTCCAGAAATTCCACCAGCTGAGTAAATAAAAAGGTTTTATCAAAACTATGTCCAAACTAAAAATCGAAGCGTTGTTATGGGCGTAAGCCATTGCGAGCGAATATTGCCGAGTCGTAGAAAACCCTACAATAAGACAAAATAAAAATAAAAGCCAGTATTAAACTAGAAAGACGATACAGAAACCAAAAGTGGGACGAAAAAAAAACAAAAAAAAAAAAAAAAAAAAAAAAAAAAAAAAAAAAAAAAAAAAAAAAAAAAAAAAAAAAAAAAAAAAAAAAAAAAAAAAAAAAAAAAAAAAAAAAAAAAAAAAAAAAAAAAAAAAAAAAAAATGCAATACCGGAAAGAAATGTAGTGTTCAGATAAACGACACAAAATCGAAAGTGGAAAAATAAAACAAAATCAGGTGTATTAATAATGGCGACAAATGGACGACGAGAACAACAAGGACAACACAAATGAACAGATATAAACACAGATAATACAACGAAGGAAAAACAGCCAAAAGAAGCAGACATTCTTAGATAACAGGCGCAACGTTTCGGGAAATGATATCTGTTCCGTTTGCACTCCAGCATGTTATTCGCGCGCAGTGGCGTACGTAACTCAAAAACTGTTCAGTTTCTAGTACTTGCCGATTGTAAGAATCGTTAAAATGTGTTTAATTTGTCTACCATGTTATATTCTACGTCCTATTGTACCTTAATGTAGGATAATTAATTATAGACAGTAATTGTAGGGCAATTTAAATTTATCCATGATAGCGACAGATGTTCGACTTTAACATTGGTGTAATATAGTGCCTAGTATAAAATTTGATTTAGTTCGTGACCTAGCTGGAAGGGTGCAAATAGTGTGTTAATGTGCGTCACATCAGTGTTAAAACAGCGTAGTTGTATCAGTGGCACAGACTGTCATCTCAGGAACTTAATTCTGTCAATACCTTGGCCGCATTGGTAGATAAGCCATGCCTAGTCTTTTACGAGTCTTACGATCATGTTTTTTTTTATACAACACGGAAGCTTCCTGTCAGATCACGGCCGTTGCTGATTCTATCAATTCTTGGTCAGATTTTTTGTTCGTAACGCTGTATAGGCCTAACTGAAAGCAAATTTTTCCTTGTTCACTCTTTCAGCAAGAGTTTACTTGAAATATTTCATATGATCAGAACAAACTTATTATTATTTACTGTTTAACTGTAGTTTACGTCCAATATTCCGTAGCATTTAAAACAATTTTTGTCTTATATGTTAGATTTAATGTTAGGAAGGCTGCAACGAACTATGGCAAATATAATTAATACAATACGCTGATCCTGATCGGTCGTGTTAAATAGTATGTAGCAAACACTGTTTTAAATACGCCACATAAGGTAATGTTAGTAAATTGATTACATCTGCTTTATTTATGTACGTGGTAGATCGTTGTTGGTGAGGATACTAGGGCCCTCGGTAATGTTCCGTTGCAGAGTTGTTAAGAAATGACCAACCACCTAAGTTTAATAAAGATGCATTTTAAAAGTTTAATTTTACCACGGGTCTGTGTTTGTCCTTCCCCAAAAACTTAGTGATGAATCCTACGATTGGAACCAAACTTGGCACACGTGGAGTGAATTGGTATGGAATAAGAGTGGCCAACATGGAGATCACGGGTGCTCATAAGAATGATGCGAGATGAATATGGAACGGCGATGGAATGCAAGGGTGCCCAGTGATCATTTGAGAAAATATGAAACAATTTCACTGGGAATCACTAAACGCCTCTTCTCCCTCGATTTTCAACTGTTTTTTTTTTTTTTTTAATATCAGAAACCAGTTGTTAGAATCTCACATGATTAACCGTAATTTGACAAAAGTCTCTACTATGGCACACGCTTAATGTTTGTACCCTTTAAAATAAGAAGCCAATTTTGCTAAAGAGCTATGAGAAAAATCCACCAGAAATTAAAAAATTCTCATACTGTCAATTTGTATTACTGCTGTGGTTTGCTTCCTGTACCATACCTGCACTTTATTATTATATTGTTTGCGTTAAATGTATGCATATAGCTGAAGTGAATAAACTAAATATTAGTTTTAGATTGAAAACGGCGTTTCTTACAGCACTGTTGTTCATATGTCAAAAATGAAAGTTATTTTGAATGCGCAACTTCTTCTTGCTTGTACAACTCCTCGTCGCTTGAACGACAGTTTTTCGCATACACGGCCTGTTTTCCAGAACAGCGGATTTAAAAAAAACGTTTCGTAATATAATAGAGACTTTAAAATAAAACTGTTACATTTTACCCATAATGTAAGCCAGTTTTTTTTTGTTTTGATATTTTAATCGTCACCCTTTCACTAAAACATACCGCCCTCAGAATCGGCGTCTCCCGCTTCCCCTTTTCCACTCTCAATCAGAAAAATTTCATATCGTAACATTTAACATTTTCCCGGTTATTTTCTTTTGTTAAGTTTCAAGAGCCCCCCTTAATGTAAGAATATGTTTTTTTATAGTAGATATTTGACCCATTCACCTATAATTTATCCATACTTCTTGTCTCAAGATAATCAGTGTACTAACTCGATTGCTTTTGTACTTGCTAACGAGTATTTTAATATAAATGTTCTTTTTTTCGTGTTAATATTGAATTGCGCTTTAATTAAACGTTTCTTGCAATATATGTTTGCCATATTTTTTTCCATTAGTAACCTGTACTAAAAGCTGCTCACACACAAAAATATACACTTGACAAATGTACGTGCACAAACAGGCTGGCGCAAGTATAAACTATGCATCTAATTGAACTGTACTAGTGACTTAAATAAAGTTGTGAAAATGTACAGGATGTTGCAAAATTTCATGTCAGTATTTTGGGGTAACAATCCTCACATCAAGAGGAACAGAAAATGTTACGTGAAGTTATGCCAGAAACCGCGCCGTTACTGTACTATAGGTCTCATGACAGAGTGTGTATGGCGCGCGAGCAGGATCATGTTCCTGTGGAATACTACATCCGACAATGCCTACCGTCCAATTAAATACGACTTGTCTGGTGTATAGTTGGCAACAATAGCTGCCATGACACTGGACCGCACAATCCTGTGTACACCCTGTCTTCAGCTACTTGCTCATTGGCGGCAGCTCCAGTGAGTGAGCATTTGAACATTTGAGACGATGTAGCGCGGTAGTCCATGAATGTTTTATGCATGTCCGCCATTAGTTCTGAGTCCTCAAGGTCACGTTTAATAAACAATGACCCGATCGAAACAGTTTTCAACATATACATGACTTAATCCCGCCGGACACGGTACAATATTCCTTACAATATTGTACACTTGGAGTCGTACTTTCTTGGCTACAAGCTTCTCTACTGAAAATCTGGCCTGCTACTAGCAACCCTGCGAGCTCAGGTACTGGATTCGCCTAATTGCCGGCGTCATATTTTTGTTGCGAGCTGCATTACAATATTTAAGCAACAGCCAATGAGAATTCACCAAAACAACAACACTAGAAATTTTGTCGCGCGTGAGTATTGCAAATATAAACATGGAGGGAAAGAATTGGACGAAAGAGCAGTTTACATTTTAGGCGCGATTTTTCGAAACATGGAAGGAAAGAATTGGACGAAAGACCAATTGACTGCAAACAACAAAAGAAAATTCCAGCAATAATAATTTCGGAAGTCGGCAAAATATACACAAACACAAGGCATAGCTACAATTTTCCTACTCAAGTTCTTCCAAAAACATGGCAAGGGTGCTGCGATTCTGATTCCGTCGTAACAGCCATTTTCTTGCCCACAAAGCTCTTTTTTTTTCTCCTTAATCCTTTGTGCGTATGAAGCAATGAGAAGGCAAGTGTCACTGCGGCAGTTTTTCGTCTCTTGGACAGACTCGTGTTGTGGAGAATATTCTTTTTACAAAACAAGCAAGCCAGCCAGTATCGTGTGCAGCAGAAACTTGTAAGACACGTAGTGTATTGGCTTGTAATCTACCTAGTAACGGAACTAGTAAACATTCTTGTAAGCGAACTAGTAGGAAATATCGTATCGTGTGCGGCGGGCTTTAGAAATCCAACCTCTCCTCAGTTGAATCCGTGAAATTTCCGGGACTAGAATCATGTGCTGTGAACTGTAACGCAGAAATGGTTAATTTTCGGACCTGTGTTCATATAATATTTCTGTTCCTCTGGATATTAGAATTGTTCCTTCAAAGTATTGAAAGACAGTTTGGCAACATCCTGTTGCAAACTTGAACAGTCTGCACGCGCGCAAGGGTAGCACAACGTGTGGACGAAACAGGAGGTAATACTTGTGCAAGTATAGGGAACAGTCTCGAGCGAGAAGCCAGTGGGAAACGTTGTTGTGTTGTTACAACATTTACGAGTGGAGTGAGATATAGCAACCGCAAGGTGATTGAAAACTTTGACTCTACGAAAGTGAACTCTGTTTGTGTCGTATCAAATAGAAGGGATACCATAACAAAAGGAAAAGAGGAGATTACGGGAGACTAGTTGAATTATTGAAGGCTATTGACCCCATTGCTGATCGGGCCGACGTCGTGAAGAAAATAAACATGTTACGAACGAACAAATGTTTGGAAAGAAACGAAACAAGTAGAAGAAAGTGAATTGCAGCGGGCGCAGATAGAATGTATAAACCAAACCTATTGTATTACAAACTCTTCAACTTTCTTGGAGACCATGCAAGAAACGTTGACGCATTCAACATCTACACTAGTGACAAAAAGGTATGTACACATTATGATAATGTGTTTATTACAGCTATTGGTTATCAATTCATTTAGCGCAGCATACATTTCACTTGTAAAACTAGCTACAAATGTTAACGGTATACAAAGACTAATGCTCAGCGAACAGTATTGTAGGCCTATACATGTTAGCTCAGTACGGAATATTTAAAGTTTATTGTTTATACTTATTTTGTAAGGGTACTTTGCCTTTTTTTTTTTTTTTTTTTTTTTTTTTTTTTTTTTTTTTTTTTTTTTTTTTTTTTTTTTTTTTTTTTTTTTTTTTTTTTTTTTTTTTTTTTTTTTTTTTTTTTTTTTTTTTTTTTTTTTTTTTTTTTTTTTTTTTTTTTTTTTTTTTTTTTTTTTTTACAAAAGAATGTATAAGGTCTTGACTCAGTTGTTTGGCGTTAATTTACGAATTTTCTGCTCGAGATCTCTGCACATACAGCATATTCGACATATCTCTACCAGTTCGACATCTTCGACATAATGATTCTGGCTGGGCTTATCAATGACATTTTTGTGATATTAAATAGTTGTGCAGTGAAGATCTGGCTTTCATTACGGGGTCTAAATGTTATAATCAACATTAGTACCAGTATGATAACTCGATAACGTGATGCCAACGTATCGAACACATTTTCGATCACTTTTTCGAGTTCGTAAGGTACGATAAGTGTGAAACGTTTTGTTGACACTATCCAAGTTACTTTGTCGAGTTTCTTTCAAAATATCGCAGCGCAAGGGGATAATGTTATCGTTTACGAAAACGTACAGTTGTTTTCTTGCTCTGTTTTTTAGCTCCAGTCGCAGAGGGTATAAGCTCAGAGAACCGTTATATAGTTTTTTTTATAATTGTATACTGAAGAATACTACCATAAGATATTTTTATTTATCTATTTATTTATTTGAAAGTCTCCGAATACACACAACATATGTACTAGGAGTTGTCAAGGTGTGGGTTAGCATTGAGGAAGTAGTATAGCATTACAAATGATATACAAAAGAAAATCAATTAAGACTAGGTAAACAAAACTTACATTTCATATTAGAAGTTGACAGAGGTATAGTACTGAGCAACGAACTGTACGATTACTAAAACAAGCACACGAGTTAAAGAAAGTTAACAGAAATGAAAGGTTGACTATACTATATAGACAACACACACACTTATGCCCTAATATAATATCGGACAAGAATTACACAGCTGCTAAACAAGTACACGTTATACGTTGGAACCGAAATCTGTTAGAATAAATCGATAATTATGATCCTCAATCCCAAATAGGACCAAACTGTGTTTGTGTTTACAGTTAAAATAAAACGATGAGCTCCATCTGGAGGCGTGTTCCAATATGTATACCGTCTACGCGTACCGTACGGTGGCGTGGGAAAATTCCATCTGAATACAAGTCTAGTGATATTTTCCTCCAGCCCTCTTTCGTTTCTAGCAATTAGAAACAAAGAGCGTGCTTTAATATTTAGGATGACAATGACGAAGATATTCATGGAACTCCGAATGATTCTGAGAAATTGAGGAGAACGACCATTGAATATATATTCAGTGGTACGACTGCGTATGTACACGAATTCCAACCAGATTCATTGCCTTTTGCTGCATCGGGGCATTATGTTATCCTACTGCTAAGACAAACGACGCCACAACTGTAGCCGAAACATGTATTTCAAGATAAGTACAGCAGCATATTACAAACAAAAAAGGGGCATTTCAAAAAACCCTACGTGTTCAATTATGTATTTGGGGAAAATGCCCATGAAATGAAGAGGATTCACGGATTCGTCTCGGAGGAGCGCTACGCTTACGGGTTTGCCGTTCCCACTGGTCTGATAACTAAATATCACTGCGGTGTAGAGCGTGATGTCTCACCATACCCATGGAGCCGGTAGGGCCTTATAGCCAAGAGGCACACGTTAACAATTTTCTAGAATGTGTGTATGTTTCGACGGAAGGACATTGTGTAACACGGTACGTAACATAAACACTGCAGATAACTGGCGTTTTGTATAGTACTTTACAGATAACTTATACCCAGAAGATTTTAATTCTGAGCAATCTATTACCTGTCCAAAAAAATTACTGTTACACTCGTTTTTGGTGTGAAGTGTTGAATATTGTGTGCTTTACTGTAATTTTAATATATTTTTGTACCACAGAATGGAAAAAAAATTACTTTAAACGGTATTCACCACAATGATGTTTATTTGCTTACATTCAAATAATGTTTCATTAAGTACTGTGAAAATATAATCGTATGTCTCCAGAAGTATCTTACTTAGTGCTTGTACGAGTTGTCTGCATATCTTACATGTGTTGCGAAGAATCGTGACGTTACTAATAATCATTCATGTGGGACTATGAACTTCCTCATTACCAATCTTATTTTTTGATGAGTGGAGCGCTAATAATTATGCCAGTTCAGGCGATATGTTCTCATCTCGTTTAACAAGTTTCTGTGAGACAAAGTAGTGCTCTCTATTAACTATTTTATTAACCATGCCTCATGTGTTATTTTCTTCTTTTTGTTCTTGAGCAACTACAATTTCCTCTATATCATCACTCATTGTGGTCATAGTTCACATCTTTACTGGAATTTTTCCATGTTTACTATATGGCTGCCATGTATAGTTACACAGATATTTTGTGCAGGTAAGCATGTCAAGTATGCATTTATGTGTGTAACGACCTTAAAAGTGCAATCTTGGGCCATTGTGCATCTAATGTTACCTCGTAGTGCAGATAACTACATACAAGATATTGTAGACTAACACTGAGATTTCGAATTAGTTCACCTCTAGTCAATATCCTGGTTTAAGCATTAAGTAGCTGTTGAGTAAAACCGAAATACTGTCGATTACTTGCGGCCATCCTAGAGTGCGCAGAATACGCGCTAGTGCGAACTGTACTTGCCATCGATCAAACAGTCTCTCTCGCCACACTCAGCAAGCATTCGACACGACACCGGTTGTTCCACACCTGAAAAAGTAAGAACAAGCTTGGATATGGACATTAATCTAATTTTGTATTTATAATTGGGCGTGTTGCCAAAGATGCTTTTTGTATACATTTAATTTCTCATATTTTACTTCTAACAACTTTGTATAAATGCATGTTAAATTTTTATGGGTCACTTGTTAACAGAGTTGACAGACAGTCAGTTGAGTTATTATTACACTGAAAGAAAACATTTGTAGCTAATGATTCCTGCTGAATTAGTTTTTGACAGCCACAAAATTATTTTTTGGTGATAGCAATTTTTTAGTGCTGACAACCAAATATTTTTGTGGTGAACACAAAATGTATTTGACAGGGTCAATACTAACACAATATTTTCTAGTTGTCAGAAAATATTTTAATATTTTTTTCTGTGTACCTGTAAGTATTATTTAGCACCTCGACCTTCTGCTAATCATCACTTTTTTTAATACTGTACTCGGAAAATAAAATACCACTGAAATTTACACACTCTTAAGTTTAGTACAAGTAAATTATCAGTATTCAATACGTAAATAAGCGACTGAGATATGACAAGTCATTGGATACCACCGGGATAGAAATTTAATCGATTGTTTTATTTTAGCTATTTACGTCAAAATGTTCAGTGCGTTTGTATTGTTTTTATAGCTAATATATATTTTTTTAGTTTGTGTTTCTAAGGCTATTCACGATAGAGATAAAAAATCTTATTAAAGATCTATTTCAGTTACAGTTTAAGGGCCGATTTTATAAACCTCTTCCGAATGACAATCTACTGCTATCCCCATAGAGAAAGCATTTGTGAGCAGTTGGTTGTCATTCGAAAGAGGTCTATAGATACAGCCCTTAGCCTACATGAGGAACCGCAGGAATGCAGTGGTCATATAGCTCGTCTCCCAACACGGCGATTCGAATCCAAGTCCCAGTGGGGTCGGTCCCGAATTTCACATGTAGGAAATGAGCTGATGCCGCTATCCGACGGGTCTGCTCGAGGTATTTCCGTTTTCTCCGCTCATGTATTCCCATCGTTGCTTCGTCACAATCACTAACGTTCAAGCCCTCTATGTTAAGCGCTAACCAAAGTCTCTCCACTCCACTCACGCCTGTATTTTTCCTTACGGACATATTTTTGTACTTAATATGTATAGCGCATTCATTTCATCGCTCTCGAAAAATTTAATGTCTAATAGCCATAACGGGTTACATTATTTTTTGATACTTTATCAGACTTCCTTATTATGTGCTTAGTTGATCGTGACCAGCGTAAGCTTAAAATGTAAGTAAAATCATTATTTTGTACCTTTTTAATTCAATGACATCATAGAGTTACACTTAAATATCCGTCATCCGTCAGTTAGACAAAATATAGTATCAAATACGAACCAGGTCATATATTTCTCATGTATAACATGACTTAGGCGGCTATGATCCGCAGTTATCTCTCTTGCCCCTTTCGCTTTCGGAGAAGTGTTAGTCAGGATCGTATTGATAAACACGTGGTGTAAGTCGTCGCTAGGCATACGTGCATGTCTACAACGCGCGGTAGCACAGAGAACAGACAGTGTTGTCGCACTCCATGTGTCATAATTCCAGATGTTATTCGTCACATCGTCGTGCCATTGTCGTGGGCATGGCCAAGCATTCCTTCCAGTTGCTGCCTCACCACGTAGAGAAATTTCAAACTGCAGCGCTGGCAATATGCCTGGAGAGTCTTTAGCAATATGTTCTATAAGCAATGACGTGGTTTCAAATCAGTTCACTACTATTCGGCTCTGTACACTTCCAAGTGTTAGTTTACTTATCACACCTTAAGGGGGAGTGATAGACTATTTTATTGTATTTTCAGTTTTTGATCCATAACATTTATTCGGATTGTTTTATCAAAGTTTTTTCTTCGACAAAGCATAGGATTTATTCTTGGTAAACAGCTTGGCATAAATAATAATGGAATGTTTCATTAATTTGTCATGCAGAATCATTGCAAGAGAATTATAGGTTAACTTTCAGGAATTCTCTTACGATGATTCTGCATGACAAATTAATTAAATATTACATTATTATTTATTTCAAGCAGTTTACCAAGAATATATCCTATGCCTTGTCGAAGAGAAAACGTTGATAATACAATATTTCTAAATGTTGTGGCTCAAAAACTGAAAATAAAATACAATCGTCTAACACTCCCCCTTAACGCTGAGACATGAACGTAGATAGTTAAAAATAAAATGTGTTAAAGTCTCATCCTGTAAAAGTTGTCTCTTCTCTCAGGAAATTTCAGGTATGCGTTTCAACGATATCACCAATTCGAGAGGTAAGTCATACATACCGGCCAGTTGTTGGGAGACTTGTACACCTGTTGGCATCAACAGTTCCTTATTTACAGCCGAGGAAGAGTCGCGGGAAGGGGGGAGGAGGAAATTGGGTGACGTGGACATGAAATAGCTGGGACTTCACCTGTCTTCAGCATATTATTTTGTATCGGTGGCATTATGTTAGAATCGTACGTAACATTATAGTATTGGAGTGTTAACACATCAGAATTACAAAACTGATAGATATATCGACCGTGGGCTGTATATATAATTAAAATATATACACACAACCACGACGTTTAATTTTCAAGTATGTAATTTCTCAATCATTGTGTCCAAAGCTCATGTCAATAAATATATGTGCATTGAGATTTGTAAATTATTTACAATAATGTTCGTATTGTTAACGAAATCGCCGTCTGTTACATAAGTAAGATAATTGGAAAATGGGTTATATTCAGAAATAATTTAAACGTTAATATTTAAAGAACGTTGATAGCTAGAATTTAGAATTTACTCGTAACTGGATCCAGGAAACCCGGGGTCCGAAAGTCATACTATAGCAAGTTGCCCGTAAAAAAGGCTTTACGAAAATAACTCTTCCTCTCTCCCATCACCCTCACCCGGTAATAGATACTCAGCCATGGCGAATTAAAGAACCATATTGTAACAAACTTATTATGTGCAATCTGCTTGTATTTCCTTCCATACTTTCTTAATTTTTATATTTGTTTATATTGGTTTAAAGACAATTATTGCTTCACCATAGTCTTGCATCTGTTATATAATCATAGCGGACAAATCCACAGATTCAGGCATGAAATACTTATCCGTTTGTTTTTCTACTTTGACACTTGATGAGGAACTTACGTAATTGAGAGAAAACTGTCGTTTATTATAATAAGAGTTTAATTAACGTATGATATAAATAACGTGCATACTAAATTATCAAGCATGTGACAAGTGACAAAGGTAACCGTCGAGGTTGTGAAATGTGTAACACGCGGCTTTCCTTGGAAGATTTTAATTTCTTGTCTTCTCGTCCGTCGGTGTGGCAACGAGTCTAGTCGGACGGTTTCGACATCTTACAGACTTATCAGCGGCAGACACTTAGTGATGGTCTGCGACGATAATCCGGCGCGGTGGCGTGGTAACTATTGTTATTCACGAATAAAGAGGCGGGTCTTCCACGTGGAAAGCTGTAATTAGGACGCTGCCGTTGAGCGGGACAACAGCTCCCCCAACAACAACAACAGTTCGGGAGATGATCGCCCGCCATCCAGGTGTGGCCTTCTCACGCCGGGCTTCGTCGTCGGCGATTCGCACGAGGACGCGTCGTGCGTGCGCGCGCGCACTTTGTCACGGCCTGCCCGACAGATGGCCTTCACACCGCGTTATTCTCATGTGCCTGGCCTGCCTAGCCTCGTGTCCCCTGGCTTCCGGCATGTGTCGCAGCATCAGTATTACCCACTGAGAAAAAATACAGGGTAAAATTCCATTACATGTAACGTGTGGTAAAATTACCCGCACGACAATTGTTCACCCTTTCTCGATTTGGCAACACGGTCCCGAGAAACTTAACGAATTCGCTCTTTTCCACAACTCGCTAAGGCCATCATTTCAGTTTATTTATTAAATATTAACCAACAACTTCGTTCATTATCTACGTGTGCTTGTAATAAAAATAAAACTATTTCCACAAACGTATGCAGGAAACCAACACATACTCGTCAGTACCTCAATGTCAACTCCAAACACTCCTACGAGCACTAAGACTAGCATTATTTGCATGTTAGCTAGCCGAACTGAAAAAAAAAATTGTACGTATAGGTTACAAACGAGCAATAGCAGGATGAACATGAACACTTAAAAAATGAACTGCTGGCAAATGGTTATCCCATTGATATCATAAAACAAAATCTAATCCCAAACATTACCGATATAAATGAACAACCAAACAACCTGTGGGAACTCTGGTTGTCCCATATTTTCGTGGCCTCACGGAAAAAATAAGACTATTGGGTGGTAAATATGGACTCCAAAAACGTACAAATCAGATCATTACATAACAAGCATGGTTACAAAAGTAAAATCAAAGTTCAGGCAAGTCACAAACTCAAAACTGTGCGCATCAAATTCTCTGTGGATGTGGCAGACCCCTTTCTACACGCATAAAAGAACCCAAAAATAATACTAAGAAAGGTGAAGTTCAAAAATCTAAAAGCAGAACATGCCTGGTAAATAGTCACAGAATACTCAGGGAAAGTGCTACTCCAATGAGACAGGAAAGAAACAAAATTAAAAGGAAAATCAAAGAATCAGCATTCATAGTTAGCAACAGAAATGTAATCAGGTGGCAAAGCATTGGATTGAAAATTATTTGTTTGCCAATAATTTTAAAAGAAGTAAATCTTCAACAAAAAGTAACTAAGCCTGTTTCTTGCGGAATTCCTTCTGTAGAATAATCTGAGTTATTTATTTTTCTTGGTTTTCTGTTCCTGGACGCCCGATTGTGTCGATTTAATTTTTTGTTTAGTTGTTTGTATCTCACTGACTGAATTTCTTGTCGAATTACATGTTTTCCTATGTTTGCCAGTTGCAAACAAAATTCTTTTTTGGTTGTTCGCTTGTCTGTTTGACTGTGTGTATTTATTCTCTGGTTTTCTGTGAGACACAATGTATTGCAATGGCGCATGTCCAAAATATTTCTTGGTTTGCAGATAACATTCTGACGGGGGTTTAACATGCATATGGTAAACAGAAAAATTAGTATTGATCGTTAATGGTAGGCTATGTGAAACTCAGTTAATTCCCAACGGCTTTTACGCGGTGGCCCTTTAGTTGGTGTTACGTCCGTAAACCCCAATATAATCTTAGGTCTGCGTGTATCTGTATAGGAAATTTCCAAACGCAGCAGTCTCAAGGGCCGTTGCTTTATTCGTTCTAAATAACTTCAAAGCAGTGTTTATAATATGCAGGGTACCATTAATTTATTTACTTTATTATTGCTTAAGGGCGCGGTATACCGCAGTTTTCATCGCCATGTTTTTATTTTTATTTTTGTACCCGTTATTTTGTGACTAAATTTCTCTCTTATAAAAATGTTTTATCTCGCATAGTTTCTGCGTAATGGCTCGTTAAAGCCGGAATTAGCATGTTTCCGTTTTAAAGACGGCACTTAAACCAATTCACTTACCAAACTGAAAAAAAAATCACAATTAATAACGACGTTTTAGGCTACAAATTCAGCTACATTAAACCACAAAATAAAATATTTTTTGTATTTAAAAAAATATATTTTTTTAATTTTTATTTTAAATTTCAGCATTTTTATTTAAATACAAAAAAAAATTATTTGTTTTTATGTACGTGACATTGTAGCCTGTGATGTCTTTATCCACTGTGAATTTTTTTTAGTTTGGTATGTCAGTTGATTTTAATGTAGTCCTTAAAACGGAAAGATGAAAATTTTTACTTCAAGGGCGCTGTCTACCGCAATTTTCATCACCATTTTTTATTTTTTATTTGTACCAGATATATTTTTTTCTTATTTTAGACACAAAATGTGACTACATTTGGCTCTTATGAAATTTTTTTATCTCTCATAGTTTTCGCGTAATATTTTGCATGTTTCTGTTTGAAGGACTACACTAAAATCAACGGATATACCAAACTAAAAAAAAATCACAGTGGATAAAGACATTGCAGGCTACAATGTAATGCTCATAAAGTAAAGACTAAAAATTATTTACATTTAAAAAAAATTAAAAATAATTATCGAATTTTTAAAGTTTTTATTTTCAGTTTGAAAAAATTTTTTAAATAAAATTATTTACTACACGAAAACTATGAGAGATAAACAAATTTCATAAGAGCCAAATGTAGTTTCATTTTGTGTCTAAAATAAGGGAAAAAATATCTGGTACAAATAAAAAATAAATACTTGGTGACGAAAATTGCAGTGTATCGCGCCCTTAATCGTCTAAAGTATGTGACCGTTCCCCTAGATGTATACGTTGCAAACACTAACAGTTATGCTTCATTGATAATGAGAGTTGGGAAGATTTCAAATAAGTGCAGTTAGAAAACTTGGTAGTATGGCGTTTAATGCATTCGCATGCAAATCCTGCCCTTTGATCAGTAAGGGTGACATTAAAAAGGGGGGAAAAAAGGACAGAAGAGAAATTTTTCTATGAAATACCTATCACAGTGGGATAACGGCAACATGTAATTTATTTCGTATAATTCTTGGTAGGGTAGTGTTTCCGTGAAAGTGGTCAGTGCACTTGATTTATTGTTCTCTTGATAGCGTCTTGTCGCGCACTGCGGCAGTTGCAGTGGGACCCGAGCAGCTAACTGCTTGACTACACGCGAGGCGCGCACACCGCTGTATACCGTGCTGATTGGACCATGCATTCATTGTAATACAGCTAAACACATCAATGGCCACGTTAAAAAATATATAAACATTTAAAAAATGGCGTATACATACACATACATACAGACGTACATTCTACCCATCTGATAAGAGAAAGAACACGTAAATGTGTTTGTTTTAAGAATGAAGCATTTCATTTAGAACGAATGTTAATTATTAATGTGATAATTTCACCTACGTAGCCGATAACCTTTTAAACTATGTAAATAGCTGCCTATGTACTTTTGACTAAAAATATAAACAAAAAAAATGTTAATCACTACATGTTTTAACGAAACACAAACATTTATAAAACATTTTACTTCAAAACAGGAATTTTTGAGATGGTTTTCTTTGGTACTGGGCCATCGACAATGTATCAAATCTACAAGTCTTCAAAAGTCAATTTCGATTTTAAAAGCAATGCTTTAAAGTACCGTTTTGCCAAATTTCAAAAGGTCGTTATGATTAGTCAATTGATTCTTTTTATACGACCGATGAAAAGTCCTGCCACGCGTCCTTTGCAGATGTTTTCCCGTGATATTCTTTTATGAAATCTGCACAGAATTTTGTTTAATCATAAAGAATATTTTTAATGTCCTGTTTGCGCTTTAGTACAAATGCAACAACTTATCTACTTGTGGTAAAACAAAATTTGATCTTTTATATCATAATTATTTTGAAACTATGATTTTTACTGTAGGACTTAGGTATATGATTACACGGTTTGTAAAAATGTACTTAATAGATCTGCTTGTCTTGCTTACAGACTACAACCTTGAGTTTACATGAGGAATCAATGTTTGTAAAATTTCTTCTAAATGAATCAGTTTGTAAGAAAACCCTTTAAAATAGTGTTTTTTTTATAGAAATGCTACCACATTGAGACACTTTACTATTTTATATATTTATGTAATATTTAAAATATTAAATTGAACTGAAATAAAATTTTTACCAAAATATTATTTGCAAATAAATTTGAATCGCTTTTTGTGGTAATATTTCTTTAAAATTGCCAATACTTGGTTCTAAAGAGTTAAATTTAAAATTGTTCGGATGAGATTTTATAACTTTTTAAGTGCCAACTTTTTTGGACATACGTATATAAAAATGCCGATATAGTTTTCAGAAATGTGTGGGTATTAATTAAAATAGCAATAACTCGACAACAAAGTTATACTGTCAACAAGATTCCGTTAATCCACTGAAATGTGCATACATTTTTTTTTAATCCTTTCAAAAAAATTTTAAAATAAATTTTTAAAAATACATAGTTTATGTATCGGCCTTTGGCTTGTCTCGCACACGCAACAAACGCCGATATTTCGGCTCCTGGCACCGTGAACCGTGTGCATAATTTAACACAAACGAAAGTTCTTTGGAAGTCAGTATGGAAAAAAAAGCAATTATATACAACAGGTTTTGCCAACTTTATATGGAAGTATTTCGGCCGCGTGATATATTTGTTTAGCATATTACTTTCACCGCAGTCAAATTTTTGGCGTTGGAGATTATGCCCTAGAAATATCTCACTCGGGAAACTTCTTTGTTCATAAAGCTGGTCTAGGGCTATTTTTTTTTTGTTTGCATAATGCATGTGAAAAACTTGAAATTGTTTAAATTAAAACGTTTTGAATTGATTTATTTACCACGCTACTGCAGCAACGTTTTGAATTGATTTATTTGCCACGCTACTGCAGCAAGCTTAGTATGCAAAGGCCTGAGTAAGCCAGCGCTATTAAGAAAACTTCTATTGAATAAACCCAATAAATGACGAAGAGATGTAGACGTATTTACAACTTAGGTCACAACCTCACCATATATGTAGCCTGCCGTCGCTGTGCTAAACTGGTTTCTTTGAGCGGGCAAGGCACGACTTTGCTAGGGAGGGAATCTTCCAGGGACGTCTCCCTGCATGGGGCTATTAGCGGCCGCTGTGAATGGTCGCAGACGTGCGCCGAGTGAGTGCCGTCGCGAACCATCTGCATCCTGTGTCTTGTGCTCGCCGCGTCTTCGGCGACGCCCCTCGAGTCTTCTCTGCCCCTCACGACATCTGTCCAGCTGCCGCGTCAGCCCGGATTACCCTCCACCTCGCCCTGGCTGCCGAGCCGCAGAAAAGATCCGTATTACGGTATCTCTTCATCTGCACTGTAGACTGTAGGTACAGCTCTGCAAGCCACATTTGCGTCAACGTCCTGCTTTGTCCTTTATCGAAGTCTGCAAGTGGAAGTTGAAATCCGAGCGGAAAGGAAGTACTCTGCTATCGGTTGTGCGTGGTAAAGTGAACACTTTGCTTTGTTCTCTTCTTTATCCACCCGCCACGTGTAATATGGCTAAGAAGCATGGCTCAAGAGTGCTTACTTTACCGTGAATAGCCTATATTGAAATGGCACGTCCGCACAACGGAAAAGATTAGGAGTCGAGCGGCAGGAGAAGCGGAGTGCGCCAAGAAACTGTCCAGGGCAACGTATGTCACGTTTACCACAACGACAAAAATGCACTCAGATCATTATCTCTTATAAAGTGTCTGAGTTAGCGGACCTCTAGTGGTATGTTACATTGCCATTGATACGGCCAAAATTGTTCACCAGTTAATAGTGTACCTGTAGCGTAGCGTCATTCAGAAAACATCAGGGGCGACAGACCTTGAACGCAAGTACACACTTACACCCTAGCTCAGACTTCATTGCTTTTCTGTTCCCTCTCCACCAGACGTGGTATACAAACACTACACCGGATGAAGGGGGATGAAGCGCCAAAGCAGTGAATTTTCACAATTTTCGACATAACTTTTCCCCCTCGCTTATTATAGAAAATCAAGGTTCGACAATCCGTAGGTTACTCATTTGTACACCTTCTTACTTTATTACAGTCACAGACTTTCTTGTTTTTGGAGCACTGATGGCAGATAGGGAAAATGTCTCTTTGTCCTATCTGCCATCACTGCTCCAAAAATAAGACAGTCTGTGACTATGTAGTGATGTAATAAGTTGTACAAAAGTATCATTTCCGGTTTGTCGAACATTGATTTTCGATAATAAGTGAAAGGAAAAAGTTGCGTCGAAAATTGTGAAAATTCACTGCTTTGGCGCTCCATCCCTCTTAAGAGGGCGTGGTACATAATTCAACGCTAAAAGCATTAATCTATAATTGTAGGTTTCTTGAAGCCAATTTGCGAAAATTAAACAATAGCAATTCTAGACAATATTTTTAGCCAACGTTTCAAACAAAATTGTTTCCAGTGTTACGAACTTCTGAGGCACAATCTCTGACGCCGGAACCTCGTGCATTTAACTGCGGCGCAAGATAACACGCGTAACGAATTAGTAATTCTGTATAAATATTTACTCATAAAGTTGGCAGATACTATTATCTAGGGTAGACATCACGCTTATAAGCATGGCATGGGGGCACTTCAAAATGACTAAAAACGGAGGTTTCAAACTTCTGTCACGTAAAAAATACCAACCGGATTCGTAAAAAAAAAAAAAAAAAAAAAAATAGGGAATCACGCGCTTGACTTTGATACGAACTTTCCATGAATAAAAAAAAAGTAGGTCTTCGCCTAAAGTCCTATAAGAAAAAGCCAAAACGCTGCACGCCGTTTTCTCGCCCAGCGCATAAAGGCGATACTGTTGTTGACGCACAAACCAGTCTACCTCTCATCGTCTGCCTGTTTCTGTACCTTAAGGGCGCGATTCACCGCAGTTTTCAACGTCTCTCTTTATTTTTATATTTGTACCAAATTGTTTTCTTATTTTATACATAAATTGTGATTAAATCTTCCTCTTAGGAAATTTTTGCATCTCTCATAGTTTTTGCGTAATGAGTCTTAAACGCCAAAATTTGGACTTTACGATTTTAAGTACGCCACTAAAACCAACTGACACACCAAACTGAAAAAATCCACATTATATAACAATGTTGTAGGCTATGATTTGACATATATAAAAACAAAAAAAAAAATTTTTTTCTATTTATAAAAGATTGTTGATATTTTTGATATTTTAATTTTAAAATACCGAACTTTTGCGAGAGTATTACTTGTAAAAATGAGGTAACGTTACATAAATGTAAGTTTTTGGCTGGCACATTTCTTGATGGAGAAATTCGCAGTTGAAAACTGAAGCTGAAACCAACATGAGGTAAAACAGTCAAAACTAAGGAAAGCAAAAAAACTAATTTATGGGTGTGATTTAATAATAGCAAGATCTACGTATTTGATAAAATGGTACTGAATACCTTTCACCTTCAGTATATGGTAGTGTGGGTTGTTCATACTTTTTTATGCATAAATGTTATCCATTGCATTTTTAGGATATTAAATAAGCCAGTTTGTAACAGAAGGTCCGAATGAACGGAAAAGGTCACCTTGTAACAACTCTATCAAGTGAACCGTCTTCAATTAAATGAAAATTACGTACGAAAAGAAGTGCCTTGCAGGTAGGTAACTACTCTTGGATATTGCGTGTTGCCGACCTATAAGGCTACACATTCTCCACGTATTTCCGATTTTTCAAAAATGATTCACTTGGTAGAGTTGCTAAACTCTAACTTTTTCGATTATTGGAGCTACAAAGTGTAATTTAATAGCAAGAAAAATTAAATGGTAAAAATGCATGCAAAAAGAAGCTTAACCAAACCCGTTATCTAATGAAGGTGAAAAGTATTTCGAAAAAAAAAAAAAAAAAAAAAATTAAAGAATGCTGTTCTTACTATTAAATCGCACCAGAAAATCCATTATTTCCGCCCTTAATTTTGGTTACATTTACAAATATTGGTTTTCAGTTTCAACTTTCAAAACGCGAAGATTTGCGCCAACCAAAATCTTGCACTTCATAACTTTACCTCGTTTGGATAAGGAATCTACTTGCAGAATTTGCAACATACTTTCGTTAACACCCAGTATGTATTTCATTGAAGAAAACACGTACATGGCTTGACGTAAATCTGTGTATGCACAGAAATGCACACTGCACAAAATACCAAGAAACTTAATGTGGCCGCTGGTTCCAGTCGTCACATGGTGTGCAGAGCTTTTGCTGAATTTTTTTTTTTTTTTTTTTTTTTGTATTACGAAACATCGCAACGTGCGGGAGTGATGTTTATGTGGGAAAGATCGACGATAGACCGTATATAACGTCTTTAGAAATAGACCCGATTTGATTTGAGCAGACATCGTGCAAATTATGGACGCTAGTTTTTCCCAGTAAGTAATGAAACGCGTGCGAAAGTGAACCAATTCATTTTTACTAATGACAACGTTGAAAATGCAGACACTGATGTCCCAAGTTACGTGTTTATTGTCTACTTCTCACGAAACCGAGATTTATATTAATGTTACCTTTACCAATAAAAGGACAAGCAAACATATAAGAAAGTATAGGATATCAGAAGAAAGTAGTAATGGCAGTTTGACACTGTGTATGAAATTATACCAACAGATATGTGACAAGGGAATGCACTACCGTGAAAGTTATATATAAACACCTTACGGTATATATATATATATATATATACATATATAAGAATGCTGTTATTTGTTTTAAATTGCTCTACAAAAAAAGAACGCAACAGGAATCGAAAACATTCAGTGCATAACCAACAAAATTAGGGAGATAATCCAGAAAGTGAATGATTAAAACACTAACGAATGCAATGTCTGGACTTCCAAACAAATCTTGTCAAACTAAGGAATAATGACCTATTTTATAGAATTTATATAATGGCAGCAGGCGAAACAAAATTAGTACTCTATTGCAAACCCCTGAAGGTAGATGATCGAAAGTTCACGGATTTGGAAAAGTTTATAATGTCTGATACTTTCAGGAAAATGATGGAGAGAAATACGCCAGTAAAAAAGGATAATGAAGATACAGCATGACCCACCAGATGCACATTTTCAGTACAGGAACTTAAAGAGATAGTTAACAATTTGAAAAATGGGAAGGTCCTTAGAGAATTGTTGCAGTAGTTTGTCAAGACTGAATGTATTTATATTAGCGTTATGTAACGTCTGTCTAAAGGATGGAATGTTTCCACTGTAGTGGAAATTGAGACTATTTTGAGTCCTATCCGAGTAAAGACACAGTAGTCGACTCAGAATCAGTCCACTCACTGACTCTCCTTTCAATGACATTTTAATTTGTTTGTAATTATTGAATTACAGGATTGCATGAAACACTAATTGCAAAAAAGCACAAACTCAGTACTCCAATCAGAATTCCAGAAAGGACTTGGCATGTTGCATCGTATACTAGTAAGTAAATGTTAGTCATATTTCTTGACATCCATGGTGAATTTGACTGTCTTTGGTGGCTGGAAGTGATAGTAAATTATTCCTTTAATATTAATGCAGTAATTATGGAGTACATTAAGTACAGACCGTATATATCTTAAACCAATAATTTAATACAGAAAAATGCCCCAAATTAAGGATTCTGTCAAAGTATGCTATGAAAGTATTGCTACGGAATACATCGTTCAGCAGATATATATAATGTCTACAGTCAAAGTGATGCAGTCTTTGCCTTCGATTTTGATGGCTTGATTATCATTACTGGCTCATACAGATGGTAGTTGAAGTTGGTAGTAATAATGGCAAACATTACTACCTCACGAGATTAAGTTTAATTTTGTTTATCATCTAAGAAACTTAAAGTTATATTAGTGATAAAGGGAAGTAACAGAGATCACCTGCGATGGGATTAAAAATTGCACAAACTTGAAGTAGGCTACTGCTTCACACACACAAACGCAGCCTATCTAGGGAGGCCCCTTAAGTACTTTTGTCCGTGTGTTACCGGTTTTACTTTGTAACTGCAGTGGTAACCTTACACCACACAATTTTTGTTTTAAGGTCCGTTTTTTTTTACTTTATAGCTATAGCTGAGTATTTAATACCTTTCTTTTTTGGTCCATCCAAAAATGATCTTGAAAATAACATGTTTTAGCCATGTTTCACTCTCAAGAAAATTCATTCTGGAAAATGTGTTAGAAAATCAAATGACTTGTTTATTTATGTAACGTATTTTAAATTATATTATTAGGCACATCTTTCTAGGACACGTTGTGAGGTTTCAAATGAAACCTTTACGGTTAAACTTTTGCGCGCGTGTTGTGTAGCAAACTGTATTTCAGGATGACATTGTATAAATATTCTAAGCTGTGATGTGCCCTGAGCCAGTCATAGCCTACATTTGGAACCATTCACGACATAATTTCCCTTGTTAAGGTGGCTCCCGTGATACGCAACATTTGTGCGTGTAAGGCATCAAATTTACGGAGCTCTAAGAGTGCAACCGACCGAAGTATGTAATGCAGTATTACCTCTACACGCAAGCCAATCAACTGGCGCACACAAGATAAAACACACTACTAAAAATAGCTCCACGTGCTTTTTAAATAACCTTTGTAAGTCCAGTGTTACTACAGGTGGATATGCCTGTCAATAAATTATATATGTACTGTTAATAGGTGCACTCGTTCTGAAGTATAGTTTGCTGCAAAGTTAAGATACACTATTCATTTACTGACAAGTATATCCACCTGCAGTAACACTAGATTTACAAAGGTTATTTAAAAAGCGTGTGGAGCCATTGTTAGTAGTGTGTTCTATCTTGTCTGCATACTTAACCATTTCCACTAGACAAGCGTTTAATTCTTGGCTCGGCCATCCTGATTTCGGTTCCCAGCAGTAGGTATTCCGAAATCACTGCAAGTTATATACTACGGCAGAATTCTTCTCACCTTCCTTTTAGTTTGAAGTATTGGTTCCGCCTCAAATAAGGAGATAGATCTATGTGGCGCAAAAATGTTGAGTGTTACGTGTAAATTTTAGATAAGCTATGTATGGTGGGTAAAATTTTGAGCTGCCACCAAATTCATCAACATTGTTTTCAAAAGCAGTTTCCTGCGGCGCCGCCGCAATGGTATAGCGATTTGTCCTTGAAACAGAAACAAAGAATCAAGGGTACTATTCTTGTGGCGCCAGAGAAACATACGATATTTTATCGCGTCATCCGACCGCGAACCGACTTTTACTGCCATAAAACAATAAAATCACCAGACGCTTAATACTTCCTGTCTTTCTTGTCTGCCTTTTTTGTTGACCTCGTAAAGTTCTCATGGCGCCGTACTTAACAGTCGTTCATTTCGCATCGCTTATGGAATCTTTGAATCTCTTTTCAAGTGATGTGTAAAATGATTTTGATGTTGTGTATCATTTGCAAGATGTACGGATAGAAAGAGAGTTACTAATTTCAGCAACATACATTTATTTTCTTTTTAACTCTTTCAAGTTCCACCTGGATGGGTTGTAAGTTGGTGCTCATGTAAGAAAAAATATATCGATTCCTGCTCCAGATCGAACCTTTTCTTTTCCGTGACAGATGCGAAATTAAGTTTTAATTTTCTGGCTACATCTCAAGACTGGCAGCTTGCACAGCCTGTCGGCTGTTAGCGAAACTCGTTTGCTTGGTTGATAAAACAAAGACTTTCAGTGCATTGAGTTTTAAGTCACGGTTCTGTATGAGTTGATAATTGTGTCACATTATCGAACGTGTTGTCGTACTCGCGTAACAGACACACGGAAAAAAATGTTTTGTGGCAGTTACAAAGTATTTTGTGAGTATTTACCCCCGCGTGTTCCTGGAAAACTCAAGGCATGAGATACCTCCAGAGAAAGGAATCTAGGGCAGTTAGGTCCGACGGACGGACAGGGAAAAGGAAATCTAGTACCTGCGTATGAAACGCGCAGAAAACGCGCGGCTTAAAATTTCTGTAACAAGTCGGTATGACTACTGTACTTGTGTCATCTTGCTGGAATAGTGATTATTCATCCGTACCAAAGTTTTCAAGAGTTGGCAGAAAAAAAATCCTTTCAAACATTTCACAGTATTACCATGTTCATCTTCAAAATACAATTGTCCGATTATTTCCATACAGCGTGCGAAACCTTAACCTTTTCTGTTCGGAGTGGTGTTCATGGAGATTCTGTGGGTTATTTTTATGACCAACGGCGAAAATTCTGCTTACAGTGAATCGGACTCGGAGTGGCAGTGCTTGGGACTAGGTCTGGAGGGTTTCTGGAGATGGTAGGCTTGAGCTGCACTTGTGTGGTTCCCGTAAATCCTGGTACGCCGATTCACCACAGGTGAAACAGCTGTGATCATCCTTGAGCGAGCGGAAAGGCTTGAAGCTGAACGAGCAGCGTTGGTATGGCCCACCTAGTCATAGGAGTCGCCACGATGTTTTGCGGTTTCGTAAGAGTTGGATAGTCTTCGACCTCGTCAAAGTGCTCCCTGGTGGCTAACCCACTTTGGACTGTTGACTGGTCAAGAGGTCACCACGCTCACCCACTGCCATAGGATAAATCGCGTGTTTTTCTGTCGGTAGTATTCAACTGCTTGGACTTGTGAGTTTGGGCGAACTCATGTAAGATCTCCTGTTTAACATTCGGGAACAACTACAGGAGGGCAGATTCTGCTACACCAGCCGGTATAAATTCCGGACAACACGTTAACTAAACCACTGAGGTGAAAGGAAGCTATGTTACTCGTTCATGTTGTGAAGCCTATTTTCATTTTCTGATACAAGTTGTGCATAGAAGCGTCATCGGGTAGTGGACTGAGGGCTTGCCCCAGCTTAATATTGTACGGATGGAAATGGAGACCATTATTCTGAATTCTTTGTGCCGATAGAACAAGTTACACGTTGTATCGTCTGGCTGATTTTAGAGGACTTCTTTGTACCACTTGCCGCACGTAATTAACTTGTATACACATACTGCCTGCTTGTTTGTTGCCCAGGTCTTTTCCGAGTCATACTTGCAGTGGCTTCAAATTTCTCTCCTAGCTTCCGATTGCTTTACGAGCTGGCACAGTAGCGCGCAGAGAAAATTTACAGCAAACACACGCCCATTAACTATTTTCACGCCATTCGCAGACCAAATGTTTTCCTATGCCCAGCGCAGTGTGGCGGTCCCTATTTCTATTTTCTTTTTGTAAAACTATGTGCTAAAACAATCTGTATTGCCCCTGAAGCTTATCTTATTTTGCATATGTTTTCAACTTAGTTTTATTGAAATGCTGCTGTAATTTCGTTATTCATATACATTCAGTTTTGGGTTTGTTGCGCGTAAAATATTTGCATGAGGTTCGACGAGAATAAATGGTTGTTAGCCGAGGCTATTACAGCAGACGTGGAAGGTGATAGCTTTCTGAAGGAAACTCGATGACAGAAGCATGACGCCGTTTGTTCATGATAGGCGGTGTGGATAAGTGTGTGGTCAGAGTACGGCGCCGACACGGGAATGCCTCAAATGGCGCGTGAACGCTGATCGGCCAGCTCTCCTCGCGGCCGCGTCACGCGCCAGGGGGCGGCGCCCCTGCACCGTGACGGCGCACCTGCCCCCTTCGACGGCGGCGTCGGTGGCGGCGCGGCGGTCCGTCCTCTCGCCCCGCGGATCGATATCTCTTGCCGCGGCGACAGCACGCATCGCCGGCTCCGGTCGAGACGTCTGCGGCCGTGTCGTCCACCTCGCCGACACGCGTGATTGCCGGTAACAACCTTCACGTCGTCTGCCCTGGCTGCCGCCTGCTGCTGCCCGTGTGGCTTGTACAGTCCGCCAAGGACGTCGTAGAGGATAGTGTTTGGGGTCGCCACAATTACACGATACACTAGTCACAACAAGTCATCCATGTATCGTCATAATGTATTAACTACGAAGGTAGGGCGTACCTCTCGTAACTAGAGATGGAACCAATACTTCTGACAGGAAAGGCCATGATCTATAATTAAGTGAAGATATTTTGGTCAGCGCTAGTGAGACGTGATGTCAAGTGACAGAATTAAGAGGCAGAATAAACGGGAAATCCCTGCTAAAACCATATCTAAGGAATCATATCCATTTCCCCCGGACGCGGGGGGGGGGGGGGGGAAAGGTTGGATATTCGTGAAAAACCTAAATCAGGATGACAGGACCAAGAATTGTACTTGTGTCCAGTGGACATAATATACAAATTCCGACTTGTGCCGTTAATGGTCTCGAATCTATTACCAGCGTCAGAGTACGATACCAACTTAACTACAGTCACGTGGTATTTATATTAGCGGCAATAAGATATCAGAACCAGCTTACGCCTTAGTGTTTCGTTTGACTTTTAAAACAAGGTGTTTTTCGTGTACAGTAAGCATGTATAAAATGTAAAATCAAAAGTCATAAAAAGTACACTCACTAAATGTTATCTCGTCTCGTCCACAAAGTAAATGCCTGTAGCCATTTGTAATGTTCTTGTGGATAAATTAACAGTTATCTAATAAAGCAAGTGCCTCTACCTCCTCTGCTTCTGGCAAACAAGTTCGTTAGCATTGTACTGCAATGCTGCAGGAGTAAAAAATACGAGCACTTCTCGTTGTTTCCTACGTGAAATTACTTATTTTAATTTTTACGGAATTATGTCTGTGGTGAACGACAGAAATGTTGAATACATATCAACATCCTGTACAATGTGTGAGTCACGTAATACGAAGGTCTTGTTATGCGTTAGTGGAGTTGAGAGCGAGCTCTTAGTGCTCGTGAGGGTGTTGTGAGGTGAGTATGGAGCAGTGACGGAATGCAAGAGCAGGGAAACATAAGTGCTCAAAAGAAAACATGCCAGACAACAGCAACTCCCGCAACGTTTCGCACTTGCGAAAATCGGGAGCGACCCCTCCGGGAATCGAACGCAGATCGCTCGTTGGCTTGGGTTCTGTTTCGCGCCGGACGTCGTAAGCCTGTTGCAATTTCTCGAATTGAATATGATTTCTAAAGGCGGTTATTTTAGGTCACTAGTATAGACTGGTTAAAACAAAGTCTCAGTTCCAAACGTGCTAATAGTAACCGAAGTAAAGTTTTCTGGCGTATAAGAAGTCACGAGAGCGACTACTCGATCTACTACTTCGAAAGCAGAGTAAGCTGCTGTTAGCAGACGAAACTGGCCAGTTGGGGCGAAAAAGAAAATGTAAGCAGTAGACACAACAAGAACAACGTTATTATTACGGGAAATGTTGGACAATTTTATTGTATTTTCATTTTTTTACCCATAACATTTACTCAAAGTGTATTATCAAAATGTTCTCTTCGACAAAGCATATAATATACCCTTGGTTAACTGCTTGACATAAATAATAATGGAATATTTCATTAATTTGTCATGCATAATAATTGCAAGCGAATTATAGGTTAACTTTCAAGAATTCTCTTGCAATGATCCTGCTTGACAAATTATTGGAAAATTCAATTATTATTTCTGTCAAGCAGCTTATCAAAAAGAACATGTCCTTGCTTTTTCGAAGAGAAAATTTTGATAATACAATTTGAATAAATGTTATGGCTCAAAAACTGAAAATACAATAAAATTGTCTAACGCTCCCCCTTAATGCACGATATTTAAAAATATCGAAGAAGCACAAATGTAATATAAATAAATGAACAAATGTATTTTTTCTATTCCTACCATTTTAAAAAGCTGGATTGCTTGCAGTTGTTCCGACAAGGATCTAGTCAGGTGTGGGATATCGGTTATACCTACTCCTCTTCCCCAAAATCCCCAAAGTTCTGAGGAAACCCTCACACATGCATATTTTCATATTTTAAAACACTCTTTTAGGACTTATTAATTAAATATAAACTGTAATAATACCAAGCAAACAGAGTCAACGAATATTCAGTGTATGTGTGTATGTATGTAGGGATAGTGTCAAAAATTGCATTTGTGCAAATCCGATGAAATTACAAGACACGTAGGCACGTGTTCAGACGGTCACAAATTTCCCCGCACGTGTGAGCCACGTAACAGGAGAAAAAGGACGCCAGGAAAACGAAACTGCGTAATGCATGAGTGACATGAAGACGCAAAGTGCATATCGCCCATCTTCCCTCCTCCCTCCGAAGAAAAATACTGGCTACAGCCCTCTGTTTAGGCATAACCTGGCGATCTATAAAACCTGGTCACGTGACCGAGTAAACCGTCGTGACTGCACCAGGGTTACTTATAACCGCCGTGGGAATGTTGGTCACGCACTGACCACGGTCGTAGAAGAGTAGGTCTGGACACTCGCCTGGAAACTTGACCCCCTTGTTGTTTGGCTGCAGTTCACCGAGCTACCGAGAATACTATACATTTTTGGCGCTGTAATCCGGACGGTAGAGCTTAAACTCCGCCCACTTCCCTCCCACTAAGATAAACAATTTAGTCTATCAAAACGTATTTTTTATGAATTTATGAAATACTTCCTTCGCTCACAATTTAAAATCATGGCTCCAGATATCTTTATTTATTTTATAATATTAACAATGGAAAAACGTGGGCGAAGTTTGAGTCCGACCGCTCGGATTACAGCGCCTGAAAGTACAACATTCTCGGTAACTTGACGAACTACAGCCAAACAACACGGGGGTCAAGCAAAATACATTGGTAGAAAGGCGAGTGTCCAGACCTGTTCATCTACGATCGTGGTACTGACCCAAGGAGGGTGACGCGACCGTCGGGACACCAGGTCGGACACGGATCCAGCTTCGAGCGACTCTCGGCCTGGGAAGCCCAACCTGGAATAGCTTAGTGTCGCAGGGGACAGCGTGCTTGGCAAGCGTGCTGCGAGATCCGGAGGGACGATTTCAGACTAGCGTAAATATAGACCAGTTACAGCCTATAAAGATTCACAACCCCTGCACTTTGCGACTTCATGTCACTCAGGCATAACGCAGTTTCGCTTTCCCGGAGTCCTTCTTCTCCTGTTACTTGACTCACACGTGCGGGGAAATTTACGACCGTCTGAACACGTGCCTACGAGTTTCGTAATCTCATCGGATTTGCACAGATGCTATTTTTAACACGTTTCATAGAAGTTCTCTGTAAAGAACCACATCGTAACAACTCGAGTCAGCACCGTGCACAGCTTTAAAAAAATAAATAATAAAAAAATAAAAAGGAGGGGTGTTGAAAAAGTGTAAATTTCGCCTCTCTCACATCGTAAGTTTCAGAAAGTTCAAAACATAGGTTAGCATAAATAATCAATCTATTTTACTTAAATTATCGTCGTGTTTGTATTGAAAATAATGTGAAGCTTTTTCTTCTCCTGCATAGTATTTTACGTTACACATTTTCGCCTTGTAGAGAATTTCGCCCTCTTCAGTAATTCATGTAGCGCATTGCAACGAATATAACACAGACTGTAATAATTACAACAGAGGTGACGTTTCGGGAACTGGTATACGTTCCCCGTCTTCAGGCTCACGGACAATCTAAGGAACTCCAGTAGATTGACTGTGACATCTGGAAAATCGAAGCGTTGTGTTGTTTTGCCTACAACAGTTTCTGTCGCTATATTCATTTGTTTTCTCCTCGTTGTCTTTGTCTATATCATTGTCGCCCTTTTCATGTAGCTTGTTCGGTCCTTGTCTGTTTGTTTTATCCTTTTTTTTCTTTTCATTATATACCTTTTATATCCATATTTCAAAATTATTTGTATGTTGTTGACTACACTCTAAAAAATAGTCCGTAAATTTGCCACACGTGCGTATAGGAGTGCTAAGATCCCAGACATCCGTGGTAGCACTCCAAAACATTTTATAAAAACAGTGAAATGTATACTAAAGTTACTAGATTTGTATGGTAACTGTCCCATACTGCGTTTACGTTAATTACTTCCTAAATATTTCAGGAAGTTTTTTACAGTGACTTGGTTTTGTTTTTTCTTCATTTTTCCCCCCTTGCTGATTTTCTCGTGTTTAGTTATAAGACGTAACTGCGGGTTTTCTGTGCTACAGCAATATTCGCTAACAAAAAAACTTCAGCAGTTTGTCGTCATAACTGTGTTTAGAAAACCTTTACGGGCTAAGCTATTTTCGAATATTACTATTAAAAATTATGAGAAGTCCAGTTCCAAATCTGTCCTTCTCTATCACCAAGGAAAAATGAGTTCTGAACAGTTTTGTGTAGCTTTTAAATGCGCGCTGAAGTTGACGTGATGATAGTTTCACAAACTCGTCTTATTCAATAACAGACACACTTTGAAAAACTGCTTTGGCCATATCATAGAACGGCTTGCAAGTCACTCTTTCGCGATTTGCTTAGTTTTAATGAAAGTGGAGAAGGGGAGTTTTGGAACTAGACTACTCATATAGTTTCATACACGTGTCGAATTAAACCTACTTGTATCAATAACATTCCCGTATTGCTAAGTTCGAAAACCTGTTGAAAATAAAACAAAATAAGGTGTTAGAGACGGGATTTAGCGGGTGAGGGATAATGTATGGAGCATCGCCGGAATGAAGGATCGGAGGAAATGGGAGATCACCGAGAAGACACGCCGACTAACGGCATCGAACTGCACGGTTCCCACGTGCGAAAATCCAGGCTTCGTCGGGAATCGAACCCGGATCGCCTTGGTGGGAGGCGAGCAACTGCTGCCCCTTCGTCGTCTCGAATGTGAGCTCGATGTCCGATGATTACCGCCTCACCTGGTCGTTGAGAGCGAGGACGTGGAGCTACGTTGAACGCTGGCCACAGTTTGTGGAATTAAGTGCAGCTGTTTTGAGGTAAGCGACAAGAAGTTCATTGCGGGGTACTTGGCAGGGAAGAGGTTGCATCATGGGGGTGGGCGGTTAGCGTCTCCTGCCGGCCAGAATAGACTTGAGTCAGCGACCCTCGGAGTGCTTGTTGCACGCTCGACGCCAAGTGGACAACCACAAGTGCATCAGTCTGCTTCGTCGACTTCCATGTAGGACCGCAACAAGAAGTTGGTGAAGAACGGAACTGATCAACAACAATCTCCCATTACTATTGATTTTGCGAGCCTAAAAGACAGTAGATTTCGTAAACCCGTTTTGTAAAAAAAATATTTTGCTATACAGCGTGTCCAGAAATGGCTGTACAGTAAGCCTTCAACGGGAATCTTGATCTAAATTGGAGATGAAACTGTTAGGGACAAAATGAAGGATGGCATTTTACGTGCACAATGTGGCAACATAGCACGGAGTCCCACCTTGTGGTACAGAGGTATCGTACCGCCACTGTTCTCACCTGCATATTATGGGCGCAGGTTAAAATCCCGAACATTACAAACGTAATTCTAATTTTACTTGACTTAACATAGGTAGATAAATAAAATACCTGGATGTGGTCGCAAGACGGGGCTTTCTCCGTACTGTGTTGTGTCGCTGTGCGTGGGAAATATTGAACTACATTTTTACACTAACATTTTCGTCTCCAATTTATCCCAAGATTTGCGTGGAGCACTTACTATACGGCCGTTTCTGGACATTCTGTAAAGGATAGATTTTTTTTTTTAGAACAAATAATTGTACAGTTTTGCTAATTAATTACGTAAATATATTTTCTGTAATTAAATAGTAATCAACTAAACGGTACTACTGTTTATTTTGTAAATAATTATTCTACATACTAGAGCAACGATTTTGTCGCGAAAAGATTTGTGCATCAGTTTGTTTCAGTGCCGTACGTTCACATCGACAGCTGTGCTTCATGGTTATTAGCAGCGTGACTTTATTCAGGCATGTTGATTGCGCCAATACGAATAAGGTAATTATGACATGATACGTATGTGATTTGCCAGTATAACCCCATGACAAGTGAGAGTTAAACATCCAATCACTGGCCATGAAGCAGAGGTACAGATGTGCACATCAGGCACTGAAACAAATTGGTGCAAACATATGTTCGCCATAAAACCGTGGCCCTTGTAAGAACTAATATCCAACACAATCTTGAAACTACGAACATTTGCTGCAATTTTAGCTTTAAAAAATATTCACAAAAGCAGCTTAAATAGGAGACCATGGCCCTAATAAAATCTCGCGCCGAGCACTGGAGAGAAGTTTCTTACTTAATCACGACGGCATGTATGTTAGACATTTCTAAGTCTTATCTGGATTTTAAGGTCCCGTGTTCGAATTCTTGGTAAGCTACTGATATTTGTGGATTTTTATAAACGGTTTGGAATATGTGTGTATTTTGTTATACGCATGTGTGAACGCGTATAAATATGTTTTGTCATTTCTAGGGTTCTGAAGCTTCGAAAAAAAAAAAAAAAAAAAAACGAAAAAATTGGGGAAAGACAGGGAAACATTGTTTTTTTCCTTTTGATTTGAAAATGGGGAAAATTGGATTTTTTTCATCAAAGTGAAAAATTACAGAAAAATAAAAAAAAATTGCAATAAAGATGATTATACAATTTCTGAATTACAAATCTGGAGGGTATATTTGTTTACATTCGGACCCTATCTGTCAATGCACATAGTACCCTACTACGAAAATGAAATAACCAGTAAATGTAACATAATACTTGGTACAGAAAAATAAACAATATGCACATGAATTAACCAGAAATAGTTATCATATTCATTCATACCCGAGTCTCTCCCAGGAAAACAGTTTCAATTACAACAAAAAACCCTTTGTAGTTAAAATTCACAAGTATATCACACTAAGGTAATAATTAATTATCTTGCTGCTTCATCAACTGGCTAAATGGTGAACTTTGCTGTTGTTTTACATTTATCAACTTTATGATTTGCCGTTTTCTTCTTGTGAAACCTCCAATCCTATATCTCTCCGCTTTCATCCTTATTTTATTGACCTTATATAAGTTACTATATTTTATTTAACCACCACAGGTTTAGTATAATTTCACAATGATTTTAAAGAATTTTTTCCAATTTTTCCGGAAAATTAAAAAAAACGTGATATTTTCCTGGGTTTTTTCCTTTCACCAATTTTTCCGGAAATTTTAGAACCCTAGTTATTTCTGTGGCATGCTAAATAAATATTTTATTGATATTCAGTCATGTCGATGCTGTATTCGGGTAAAGACCTGTGTGTGTTGTGGGAGGGGGAGGTGTATCAGTGTTTCGCTCAAACTAAGCTAAACCTAGATTCATGTTTAAAACTCAGCATACATACGTGTTTTGCTTGGGATTCGAACTCAAAGCACTTCGCTCGATGAACAAGCGTTCTAACCAATCACGACAAAGATGCCGATATGTATTTAGTTTGGATGGATCACGATGTGGGGAACATTGTAATAGCTAATATTCGCGTGGAATTTCTCGGTAAAGTTAAGGTTTTTTTTTGTCAACTGGGTGTCCGAAATATCTAGTTCGGTGTGAGATGTGCCCATAGTTTTGTAAAAACCCGTGCACTTCTTCAGGAACGAGATTTTATTTTGAAGGTATGTATTTACGTGGCATGAACTAATTTCCTAACTCCAATGTTTGGTTTGAAATATTCAGAATTTTCTATTTGTATCCATTTCTTCGTTGCTAAACAATTTTTTTGTTTTAGTAACTTGTGTGGACAACTGTTTTCGATCTGCCGTTGTAAATTGTGTATTGAGAGTAAGTTACTTTCACACAGCACCCTCTTGAAAAAAATATTTGCCCCGTTGTTAATGGTAAATTGTTAATGTCGGGGTTTGTTTGTGGAAAAGAAACCAGCAAGATGCAGGGTACATGGGATGTCCTTAAATAAATATAGACCGGTAAAACTCGTGGTTTCGGTGATCTGTAGGCTATCTTCCAAGAATATCAGTGTAGTGAAGCTTACAACAGCTGCTCATTGGCTGTTCGCAGTACAGTGATACCACATGATTGGGCCTCACGCGTTTAGTTGCTTCTTTATTATTTGCCCACTGTCCTCCAGAAAGTGACAAGTTAGTCAAAGTCAAATTGCGAAACTGACACGAACTTACAACTGTTTGAATTCAAGCTTGCGTCCAAAAGAAAACGCTAATTTTTCTTTCTACTTTAAATTCAGCTCTTCCATGAGCTTTACTTCTTCCAGTTTTTTAAATAGTTAGGTAAGCTTTATTTCTAACCGGCAGTGTGTGCAATAATGACGGTTCACACAAATCTACAGAAATATAGGAACTGAGAGATGAACCAGTCATTATTAGAGATGATATGGTTTATCGCGGGAAGATTTGACTGTTTCAACACACGTTCAGCCTATCATAATATCCCTGGATTTAGCATGTACTTGGAACTGTTTCCCTATTTGACTGAGCCAATAAGATCCCCGATATT
>PNEQ01034598.1:36749-58414 GCA_003012365.1 Medauroidea extradentata
GTGACTCTCGTGCACATCGGCAGTTCTGTTTCAAGGTTATTGGCAGCGTGTCTTTGTTCAGACACGTTTCTCATTTTACTGCACCAATCAGAATAAGATTATTGTGAGTCTGTACGTCTATAATTTGCCAAGGCAAGTGACGGTAAAATCATCCAACCACAGACGATGTAGCAGAGCTGCAGGTGTGCACATGACGCATAGAAACCAAATGTTGCAAAAATCTTTTCGCCATAAAATCGTGGCTCTACCGATATTGTAATATTTGATGCCTGTTACTGGTCTGCAGACAGTTATGTTGTGTCAGATGTGTATCTCCCAATCATATAGGTTACAAGAAACTACCGCTTTTTCAAGGGTATGTTGTCACAAAACATTTTTGCGATATACCATCATTAGCGACCCTTGTTTTTCGCGAATAGAATTGTGCCTCACTTTGTTTCCGTGCCTTACGTGCAAATCTGCAGTTCTGCTTCGTGGTCAGTGATTGGATATTTTAACTGTCGCGAGCCGTGGGATTCTACCGGCAAATCACAGACGTGTGGTGTTGCAGGAAAGTTTTTGTAGTTGGCTCAGTTAAATGAGATACGGTTCTTCACACAGACACGCTGCCAATAACCATGAAGCAGAATTGCAGATGTGCACGTAAGGCACTGAAACCGACTGGGGCGAAATTATTTTCGCGAAAAAAAAACAGGGTCCCTAGCCATTATCTCTAGTAATTTTATTTGTTGAGGAACCACCAAAGTATTCGCCTGGATAAATTTCGAGAAAACACAGAAAACTGAAATCAGGATAGTCACAGCCGCGATTCGAACCCGGGTCCTCTCGTATAAGAGCTCAACGTGTCACCGTGTCACCTCAGCTAGGTTATTCTTTTTCAAGTCTGCGTTTTCTCTCGCCCAACTTCATTGAAATAAAAAGAAAAATCCAACACCCGCAAATCACGATAACCTGTGGAATCTAAGATTTAAACACCAATCATAAAGTTTGAAAGAGACGGTGAAAGTGTGGAACTTGATCGTGTCCATGTACGAGGTTACACGTAGCCCATAGAACTACGTCACATTAAACATGTCCAGCTGTTTTGTCGGTTAATGCAGTTACAAACGAGCTTAGATTGCATTCGTTTCTTGTTCACTGGTTTTGTAAGTAGTTACGAATGACTCCCATTCTCTACTGATCTCATTTTGCTGCTTTGAAGCAAACGAACAAGTGTAACGTATATGTGTTATGTGAAATTTTACACTCGTTAATTTGACGTTATACAATCATAGCAAAATTTTAGTTAGTTGAATAAAATTAGTCAGCATGGATGTGTGAGGCGATGGTACGTACTTCAGCCTTAAAATAATTTATTAAAAAATCTGCGACTCTCGAAGCCAACAAAAAAAAAAAAAAAAAAAAAAACAGCGTTCTTAGACTATATATATATATATATATATATATATATATATATATATATATATATATATATTTTCGTGTAACGTATTTCTGAAGAACAATCTCGTAAAATGTATTGTGGCGAAGTGATCTTGCTTAATAAATGCATCTTTATAGACGAATTTTTGCTCATAAAGTTGGCAAATATAATTTTCTATGACTGTAGTTTTTTAGTCTTTCCATATTGACTTTCAAAAATTTCTACAGTTTAATTGGAATTTTTGTAGTGTTCATTTATCTACCACAAATCATAAGGTACCTCCCTATCTGCACTTAAAATGCGTTGCCGCTAGTTATGACTATTCTTTTTTTGACGAAACTATTTAACATGCATTATATTTGTTTACCTACTAAAAGAACAAACAATTCAAACTATGTCGCTATGATTTTAAAAATTCGGCATTTATTGAGAACATTTTCAAGCTCCTCGAAATCTCCCAAATTGGATTTACAGACTGTCGTATATGGAAAAATAACAACCAGATTCGAAAAACACAACAATAAAAAATTAGACTTCGAACTATGCTGACCACAAATAAAATATTTGACCGCCAATTAATGGCCCATAGAAAAAAGTATAACAGTTAAGTACTGAACTCCAGCTGAGTGACTTGCGCGGAGAGGCGATAGTGCATTACATACGCCGGTAAACGGCACCCTTACCAGCCCATCGATTTTCTGTCGTACACAAACGCAGCCCATCGAGGAAGGGCCCTTAAGGTTGGTGTTAGACAATTTTATTGTATTTTTAGTTCTTGAGCCATAAAATTTATTCAAATTGCATTATCAATTTTTTTTTCTCGACAAAGCATAGGATATATTAATGGTAAACTGCTTGGCATAAAATTGAATATTTAATTAATTTGTCGTGCAGAATCCTTGCAAGACAATTATAGGTTACCTTTCAAGAATTCTCTTGCAGTGATTCTGCATGAAAAATTAATGTAAGATTCCATTATTATTTATGTCAAGCAGTTAATCAAGTTCACGTCCCATTCTTTGTCGAAGAGAAAATTTTGATAATATCATTTGAATAAATGTTATGGCTCAAAAACTGAAAATATAATAAAATTATCTTACACTCCCCCTAAGTTACATGTTTGGTGAGGTCACAGTTTTCGTTCAACTGTATGAGTGTGATGTCTAAAACGTATTCTGTTTTAAATATGGTTGCAGTGTTTGTTTAAACTAAACCGTGTTAAATGCTTGTAATGTGAGAGTCCTAGCTCACCCGATGTCTCGTCGTGGGAGTGGGAGGGCACCGCCGACGTCTCTTGTCGCCGCGGCTCGCCGCCCCCCAGCGCGTGCCTCTCCAAGGGTTTAGAAAACATTTCTTTCATCCTGACTTGGGCCTGTTTCGGATTCATCACGGGTCTATTTCTGTGCGCCTCTATCGGCGCGGTCCCATCTCCCTAAGCCGCGCGTGCCGTGGCCTTGACCCAGTCGGGCGTGCGTGTGCGTGTGCGCGCCGCCTCCCAGATAAGTCTGGACCGGAGGGATGCTGGAGTCCCTGGGCGCGCTGCAGGTGAACATCCGCCCTTCGTGTCGGCGCTTCCCTGTAGCCACTTCCGACTGTTTCCTTACTAACAAGGAAATGTCAAACGTTCGGACTTTCTCCCTGTGCATTTTAATTGGCAATGCGAACAAATATATCGAGAGAACCAGCTGGAAGACTAGTTGATTATAAAGCAAGCACCGAGGGGGTTTTTTGGCTACCCAAATAGTAAAACCCCAGTAACGTTTTCAATAACGATTTTTTTTTTTTTTCGATTAAACCGTGAACATGTTTTGAGTCTCGTACAGTTGAAATTCTGATGTGTTTTTAAGGTAAAACTAATGTAATATTTTCTTCGCAGGCTACACTTTTGTACAGGAATCGTATGAATTTATTCATTCCAAAATGTCTGTAATTGTAGTTTTCTACCTGCGTCCCTTCCAGCATTTTTGAATATCAGTGAAGGGTGCATTCAGCTCTCTGCTAGCCGTAGCCAACAGAGCGCTCTCGCCCTCGTGATTATTTCGTTGCAGGACAATAGTATTTTTCTGTATGTACGGTTTCGGATTCGTTTCTGGTGACATGTGTTTCGGTTAACTCGCGTTTTATTGTATTAATTTCATCACTCACTAGCCCGTATTTACTGCTGCGCATCCCATATGCACATACTTTTTATGTAATGTTTTAAATCAGAATATGCGACTATTGTAAACGTTTACAGTACGAGGTTTACGTGTGTTTTTAACTTCTCTAATGACCCCACTGTCGACGAGATGTGATGCACACACATATACAAGAAATAAATACGATTTGCTCGATTGTGTTAAGGACAGGAAAATTTCGCGAATTCAATTACCTGCAGGTTAGAATTCATTGTCCTATGCATACTCAAGTCCCGTCTATTCGTTCATTGTCTGCTGTTCTACTGTGTAGCAGCTAGTGGGCAAATGGTCGGGACTTGAGTATGTATAGGAGAGTGCATTCTAACATGAAGGTCATTGAATTCAGGAAGTTTTCCAGTCCCTAGTAATTATGTTGCCCGAACCAAATACTATTTGCTTTTGGTTTGAGTTTCCATGATAATAAATAATACTAGTTTGAAATTCAGGTCTATGCATTTATGTAGTACTTTCAAACCAACATCTTAGTTAGTCAAATGTAAGCAGGAGTGTCATGTGATCCTGTGAAACACAGCAAATAAGATATAGCATTTACGTCAACGTATCGTTGTTATAATGCATTCTGTGTATGCATAGTCAACGCTTGGTTAACCATTTTGGTTGAAATTAATAATTTTACTTTCATTTGTTCTTTACCGAGTGAGGTAGCTAAACTTGCATTCGAGAGAACCTGGGTTCGATCCGCGGCTTTGGACATCCTGATTTCTGTTTCCAAAGGTTTGCAGAAATAGCTTCATGCAATGGCCGACTTATTTCCTAGTTCCTGTCCTTGAGTAAATTTCTGTGTTGCCGTCTCTGATGACTTCGTTGTCGACGTGAATAATATGGTCTTTGAGCCACGGCTTGCTGTTCTACTGGCGCATCCCTCGCAGTTTGACGGTCGTTGAATAGTAAATTCTGGTAAAAACAACACATCATACGGCAGTTGCGGCTCGTGGGTTGTTGCCAGGTAGGGCTGCAGTTGCCAGGAGTTGTACAGGGTTGTGTGCTGGTTGACTCTACAGTCACTGACACGCTGATGTGCAGATGTCCCTACTACTGAGTGGTCACAAAAGATCTAGTATTTCATGGTCGTTGGTCTACGGCGCGTTCATCAAGAGTGTACAGTTCCGACTGTCTGCACCCCCACCTGGCAACAACCCACGAGCCGCCACTGATCATACGTTTGAGTTAGCTCACAGACCCCACGTAACTGTTACTGTTTCACAATTAACTACCACCTGCTTTCTTAACCTTGACTTGGTATTATTTTGGGTCGGGAATCAATACAGTTTAGTTCTGGTGACAGCTGTAAAATCGAACATCGAAGGCTGGAGACAGCTGCTAGAAATAAACACCCTCGAGTTTGGACAAGTGCAATCGCACTGAACTTCAATTATAAGTCATTTTGGTGATTTTTCCCCGAAGAAAATGGCTTGCTGGTAAGATCATCTATATAGAGCTGCAACACTTCGTATGACAGGCTAGTAAGATGTTTAAAAAAATAGGTACAGGAGGGGAATGTAGGTCCTACTTAAATTAGTGGTTTGCTTGAAAATTGTATGTTTTATAATTATTTGTATTTTTTTATATAGTTCAGTACAGCATGGTGTCATCAAAAAAAATATTTCAGAAGTCTTATGATTCATTAATTGTTGTGTATTATGATAGTAATAGTGAAACCGTGACATACGATGTTTAGTATATGTATCAATGATATCCGGTTAAACAACGCACAAATTTAAATTCTGAAAAGGCATGAAAACGAGTAAATAGCCTTCAATGCAGGAAGTTCAAATAAAACTCTGAACTATTGAAATAAACTATCTGCCATTTAAATTTCAAAGAATTTACAAATTTCGAGAGGTGATTAAAAAGTACTACTATACGCCAAAGGGCAATATTTATGAAGAAAAATTTATAATTAAAATAACGTGAAATATTAGTTATCGAAGTAAATGAAAAGAGCTGAAACAGGGGGGAAATATTCAGCTTGGGTGTGCCTGGCTATAGTTGGATACTGTTGTAATTAATAATGATATTTTTCCAAAACTAACTAGTTTACAAATAAATAACACTTAAGGGGACATTTGTAGGGTTTTCCAAAACGTTATATAGGCCTACTAACTTTAAATGTTCTTCCAAGCCCGCCAGCATTGGTTATTTCCACCACGGTTGTATCTTAAAATCTGGCAATCAGATTAATACCAAATCACCTAATAGTCCTCATGACCCCAGTCATGCCAATTTTACAAAATTTAAATGAGTTCCATCGGTACTACGTAAACACTGCGAGCCAGTTCAGCGTCTAGTGCGTAAGAACAGTAGATCGCTATATAGGTGCGTGAATCTGTATCGCCCGTATGCCTTCTTCACTTCTGAATCTCCACGCTCATCACAGCTCAAGGCAGGCAGGCGGCTGATTACTTTTTTGTCCAATGTAACACGAGCATTTCCTACAATGTTTTATCACACGTCAAAGTAAAAATTTTACAGTTCTCGTTACCTAAAAGAAAGTTACTTTATATAGCAAATGAATATCTGTATGTTTGTTTATATCGTATGACTTCCTACATAATTTATCCGGTTCCGGTTGCAATGAAACACTTTGGTGAGTTGCTGTACTTAAGTCCACAAATGTTTCTGCCATTTGGGGGTTGGGGGGAGGTAAAACGGGGTAGAAGTTATCGAAATAAAATCTTAAGTAGTGAGTTGTTGTGTGTGCGCCCGTCAAGGTTTCTGCAAAAACAATCCATACATTTTGGAAGGAGGGGGGGGGGGCAACTTACAGGGTTATAAAGGACACATAACAATTTTAGTGGGAAAAAATAGGCATTGAAATTCATGCCGGGCAAAACTAGTAGCGAATAAAGCTGCCTTGAAATGCCCGTATGCAGTTGTCGCGTAATGTCTTCATATTTAGAAATTTATGAAACTGAAGGAAATTATCGGTATATGTATTTTAACTGGGTAAAACATTCTCACGTCTTAAATAAGACGTTTTATTCTTTACCTAATGATATTTGTATCTGCTGTAAGTTATTTTGTCCCTGTGAAAGAACTACGAAAACAGTAAAATGTTTACATTGTGTCATGCGAAAACTATAAATAATCATAGAAAATTATTAATGGAACACGTTATCAGAGGTGACGTGTACCAGTTCAACAGTATTTGGTACAAAAATAGAGTAGTGCATTTTTTGTCTAGAGGGCAGTTAGCTACACGAAGCACATGGTAAAGTTTCTGCTTATGCTCACTTATGGTGTGGTCCAGCCTTTCACAACTCTGAGAAGTAGCATTTTTTTTTTTTTCGACAGCTTGAAAATGTGACTACTTTTTGTTCTTGTTAGAACCCAGGAAACACTGAGTTATAGAGTGATGATGGCATGGTCAATCGTCTTATTAAATTTGTATTGTCTAACAACCCTAGTTTTCATTTAATTAAAATTCGGTTCGCAGTTAATAGTACTTTTTAAACGAACCTTAGTATAATCTTTCTGTCCAATGTCTAACTTTCTGCATCGTATAAAAATAAATACCTTAAGTGTAATAATTAGTAATTTAGCTTGGTTCAATTGGAACGCTGTCGATTATTATTAAGAAAGATTCCTCATAAGCTTATACGAAATACTAAATATTAAAATACCAAATATCTTTAATGGTTTAACTGTGCCTAATCGGATCACATGACTGTTCAACTAAAAGTGCTGATTGTAATACGGTCTAACATTATTATGAAAATCGTGACTAGTAATCGTGTGCCGATAAAAAAAAAGTGAAATTGTTTCAAACATGCTGTGAAAAATTACAATAATTCTTACTATAATTAATTATGACAAGAGAAACCTATTTCAACTACGAGTGAATTTAACATCATTTATTTAGTAAGATGTTAATCATGGGGCGATTTTATAAAATTCGCTGCAACTTTAGATAAAAATACTGGAGTTAGTGTTCACGGTAAAATACAATATGCAGAGGCAAAGGAAAATATGTATTCATTTTGTTATTTATTTATTTATTCCAGTAGTGCTCATTTTAGGTGCCTGCACGGGTCTTGTGAACCGCGTTGCAGTTTTTCCAGTTCTACGAAAAGAAAATATATTTAATTAGGAGATTTTCGAGTACTTTCAAAACATCACGCCAATACGAAAATATTTCTGAAACATTCCCTCTCTAGCCCCCATCTTAGCTAGAAAACCGCAATTTCCGAAAAGCTACTACTCAGGTAGATACGAATTAGTTGAGGTAGTGCAGGAATTATTTGCTGGAGTTTTACTACCGAAAAATGGTATGGTCGCCGCTTGAAACCACGTAAACACTGCTTACCAATACAGCATCTTGCACGTAGGGGCGATGCAGTTTTGGGTTTGCGATTCACTATCGCCTGTAGCGCTCCTCTCGGGGCGGAAAAATAGTACATAGGAAGAGTGAAGCGAAGGATTTTGGTCAGCGCTCAATATCGAGGTCTAGCGCTGGTGAAGGGTGACATGAGGTGAGTAAGGAGCAGCGCCGGAATGAAAGGGCGGGGGAAACGGGAGATCCTCGAGCAAACCCGCCGACCAGCGGAATCGTCCGGCACGATTCCTACATGCGAAAGTCTAGGGACCGACCTCGACGGGAATCGAACCCGGATCGTGTTGGTGAGAGGCGAGTGATCTAGAGACTGCGCCAACCGCGGGCCCTTCAAGTAAGAGTCCATAGAAAGCAACCGTATAGTTATTTCCTAAGAACGGGGATGCACACAATAAAACAAAATTGAAGATCGCCATAGACTATAAGGTGCTGAATGAAAAATCTATAGGTCACAATGGCTAATAAAGATGAGATTCGGACCAGGTTGGCCAAGCGAAATATATGAGCAAGATAGATCTTGTCGAGGGATTCATCAAACGCGTTAAACAGCCCCGTAGTGTCTGTCAAATGCCCCCTAGCTTGATTGTAAGTGACATAATTTGTTGTCTTAATCGATTAAGCAGTTATTACTCGACAAACCTAAGTGCAGCCCCGGGTAGGGGAGGTAAGAGCGCTTGTGTTTCGAGGTCGCCGTGTGAAAGCAGTGGAAGGGAATGTACTGGGGCCCTCCTTCCATGTACACTACATTCATATTATAAGCGACCATCTGTAGTAGGTCTAATAGGCCGGTGCAACCCATGAAATAAAGGTAGGACAACAACTACACACTGGTTGTCACTTTCCGGCTGACGAGACTGTACGCACTGCTTGTCGCGACGACCAGGCTATTTGCTCGCTATTGGCTAGGGAGGGGTATGTAGCAGACCAGAGAAGAGTAGGAGGGAGGGGTATGTCAGAGAGAGGGGACGGCTGTAGTTCACGTATTTTCCGAGGACACACTTAGGTTTGTAGAGCAGTATTGGGAGAGTTATTTTTTCAAAAGCCATACATTAATCGCGGGCCAGTTACGCAAACTTGACGACAGTTTGTTTTGCTGTGTGATCGATTGCTCTCGAGGGATCGACTGCATTATTCAGGGGACTGTGGTGGGCACATGGAGGGCGCTGCAGCTCGATGGTGGTATCGATCGTTTGCAGATATCTCATGCCGTAGTGATAGCAGCGCAGCAATGCCAGGTGCTATTCTCGTGACCAACCTCCCCTCCTGCTTACGTGACAGGCCACGTCGCGTGCCTTGCGCGGCGTCTCGACCTTGAATTAAACATGAGGCGGGACCCGGGTTCGCGTCTTCGTCCGTGCTTGCGCTTCCGTTCGATTGGCGCGGCCCTCCTACCTTGCCATTTGCATTGCAAATTCCGCCGGAACCGTAGAGTACATTGCGAAAGATACGGAACTCCTAGATCTTCAGGAGTAAAATTACGGGCGTATTTTTGGTTCCGAGAACTCGACTATGGTGCAATTGAAAAATGAGATTTGTGGAGTTCTTTAATCATTGCGTCTCACTTTATTCTTCTTAATCGCATCGTATTTAAACTCCCAAAGAAAGTACTGTATACTCTTATGATTTCCTTCTTGAAGATTTATATAATGTCTTAAACGATGCTGCACAGGAAGTCTTAGATTAAAAATTACAATACCACGCAAGATACTAACTACAAGAGAAACACAAACCTCTACGCTTTAATATTATCAGGTGACGTTATCTGCCAGTAAAAATTGACAAATTAAAAAAAAACTGTGAATTCTTACACATACTTAGTATTTCTGAGTAAAGCTGTTTAGTCTTTACTATATATTCTGAAGTCTACTTTTAGAATGAAAAACAGACTTTACCTCAAAAATTTTTAATCCGCGAACCGAATATTTAGGTGGTTATATCTAATGACCCATTTAACCGAATGGTACCAAGTTTTGTGTTTCGACTGTACGTTATGCAATATTTTAATTCAAAAGAGTTTTTAAACGTCAATTTTTAATCGCAAGTTTCTCTCTTGAGAATTTTGCCAACCAGAAACTTGCAAACTTCACCTCATTTTTTACGAGAAATCATCTCGGGACGTTTTTAACATAGTTTCATTAACATATTGTATGTAATATAAATTTTCACCTATTTCTACCACAATTGGTATGCAAAAAAATGTCAACTACAGTCAACGAATGTACTTACACGTATTCTCAATAGGTTGCCATTTTGTAAGAAAATATTTAATGAGAACATAATAGTTTGCGTTGTTCATCAGAAACTACTACGATACACAAAATGATTGCCAGGTTTGGTACACAAATAGCGACACAGGTATTTCGCGGATTCGCCCGGCAGCAGCCAAACTTCTCCGTCCTATATACGCGCTGGACAGTCGATTATACATTGGTTTATAACCGTACGAGCGAGTAGCACTTGATGTCCCAGCGAATTATTTCCTTATTTATTACTGACTTGCAGTCATCAAAGGTGTGTCAAACTAACCACACAAGTTACTGTGAAGCATACATTCTTTACGGTCAACCTGGCCTAGAATTGCTTCTACATACATATAAATAATCCATACTATGAGAGATAGCGTTAACAATATGTTTCAAAAAACTAAGAAGCCAGTTTTAAAAATGGTGGCCGTGTAAGTATTTTGATTTTGATTACTACATATGTATGCGTATGTATGTGTTAATAAATATATATAATTATATATGTATATATATACACATACACAGAGGGTGTCCAGAAACAGACTAATAAGCACACTACTCGAATCCTGGGCTAAATTGGAGACGAAAATGTTAGTGGCAAAATGTTGAACGATGACATTTTATGTGCACAGTGTGACAACATAGCACTGTACATACTCCTCTCTTACGCTCCACGTATATCTTACTTATATTACTACTACTGCTCTGATCTGCGTATTATTGGTCCAGGTTAAAATCGTGAGCAGTCCAAACATGATTCTATGTTTACTTGCCTTAACATACATGAAATAATATTTGATTGTGGAACGCAGGAGGAGATTACCTCCGTACAGTGTTGCAACATTTTGCCACTAATATTTTCGTCTACAATTTAGCCCAGGATTCGAGTAGTGTGCTTATTAGGCGTTTGTTTCTATATATATATGTATGTATATATATATATATATATATATATATATATATATATATATATATATATATATATATAATTATTTCAACCACTCATAGTTCGAAAAGAATGAACGACACTCATCAACTGTAGGTCCATACAAACACATAGCTTCTGTTGCTCAGCACTGTATGTAAATATTACTCTTCCTTTATAACTGGAAAACTCTTGCAGCTGACTCCTACCAAATTTGTAACAAACTATTGATGCCATACGTGCACATCTGCAGCGCCTCTTCGTGGTTATTGGCAGTGTATATTTGTACAGAGACGTTGTTCATTTGACTGCACCAATGAGAATTGATTACTGCGACAACACACGTCTGTGATTGGCGGGTAGAACCACAAGACGTTCATAGTTATAGCGGCCAATCATTTACCACGAAGCAGAGCTGTAGATGTGCACGCAAGATGGCTGGCGCAAGAAATTTTTTTGCTAAAATTTTTGGTGCCAACTCATTAATGAGGGTATTAACTTTTGGTTCAGTTCTGTTGATGGCGCCGTGGCTAGATTAAAAATCACCTCGGTGTGTGTGCGTGTGTTGGCTTTGATTATCTTTTTAATTTAATTTAATTGTACTTTGTACTTATTAACACCTCCAATCGTAAACAGTGTGGCTAGCTCTTGCATGACAGGAAGGGGCACTGAGCACACATACCTAGTTCAAAACCTAAAGTACAATTGAATCGGTCATTGCTAAAATGCACCAAGTCAAATTTTCACGAAATGAGGTTATAATGAAAATGTAGTTTTTTTTTTTTGTGTGTCGGACTGACTGAAATTGCAAGGAACTTAGTCCTAAATTCTGTACATACAAAGCAATCGCATTACGTTTTTGTGGGCTCTGATAAAATTATCATAGTCCATAGACTAATATTATTTTGCAAACTTTTTTTGGACACATTGCAGTTAAACAATGACCGATTGAATTCAAAATATATATTCCTACGGCTTACGTAAGATTCGGACGCAGCGTTACGGTAACGCCTTAGCGACTTCATGAACTGTGGTTGTGGCTTAGAATGTATAGTTGTTAATATAATTAAAAACTGTATTTTACGTTTGTTCTCTTTTGTCATGGGTGTCATTTAAGGGGGCAGGGGGGAGCAAATGCCCCCCTCCTCTGGATTTTTATTTTTATGTGTATAAAATATATTTTTTGTATTTTGTTATTTAAATAATTCTAACTTAAGCACATAAAACTGAAGTTTTATTATTAAAGTTTCGAATATATACATGCTTAATTAATAAAAAAGATACAAGGTCACTGTCGCCGAAAAAAAAATCTTGCCCCCCCCCCCCCCAAGAAAAACCTGAAATGACGGCCCTGTCTATTGTGCGTAGATATGAAGTTATAAATTTGCAACTAACCGATTAAATAAAACATGGAAGCTAAATCTAAAGAAAAGGATCTATTTTATAGTATATCCCGTGCCCTTCTCAAGTTGTTTCTTCCCAGCCATATTCCTTTTCACATATCGCTGAATCCTCGTGTTGTTTTACTCGCCTTATTAAAGCATCACAGGTGTGGTGAGTTTTAAGGCGGTCGAGAGTGCATGCGCTCAGCTAAGGAACGTACAATTTACATGCAAGTGCTGAAGTGTCCGTGCACACGTTCCCACAACAAATATTTATCCTACTAAAATTTGAACCCCTGTTAGGGTACTTTAGAAACTTGTAACTTTTGAAACACAGTGCGTTATTTTGCCCTTAACGTTAAGTCATATCGGATAAAATGAATTTTGCAGTTTCTTGTCCTCTTTGCAAGTTAGTTTGGTTTTTAGATTTTGCTAAAAAAAATTTGTAAGAAAAATTCAAATAAGCGAGTTATGTAACATTGAGGAAATGTATCCTTAATTTGTTATTTGTTGTTGAAGTAGCTCATTTTATGAATTTGTTGTAGCCTATAGGTTTAAATTTAAAGATATATTGTCTTACGGATTACGGCAAATGCACTATTAATAATTAAGGGGCAGACCACTCGTCTCCCACAACGGCGATTGCCGGGGGGTCTGCACTAGAATTTTGCATGTAGTAAACAGGACTAACGTTGCCTTCGGCTGGTGGGTTTTATTAGGGTTCTCGTGCTTATACCGCCCTAGCATTCCTCCATGACCCCATACTTACCATATAATCCTCACGAGCGACTGGCTAGACCGCTGCGTATTGCGCAGACCGTCAGAGAAAACAAGTAGATAAAAAAAAAACTACTTTGTGTTTCTGTATGGCGTCTGTTTACTAATAGCTAGAGCTACTATTTTGTGATGAAAATATGTTCACACCATTTGTGCATTTGCAGTTCTGCTTGTCAGCGATTGTAGGTTTTTAACTCTCTTTTATCTTGGGGTTATTTTGGCAAAAATCACAGACGTATGGTATCACAATAACATTAATTTGATTGGTGCAGCCAAACGAGAGATGTGTCCGAACAAAGATACCCTACCAGTAACCATGACGCAGAGGTGTTGATGTGCCTGTAAGGCATTGAAACAAAACTATGCAAAAATATTTGCGTTACAAAATTCGTAGCTGTACTTATAGCGTTTAACAATTTAAGGCTTTGGCAGAAGAAGGAACTAACTACACTTGTACGTTTTTAGGAAAAAAGCAATACTAAACTTATTATTCTTGATGATTTTCATACGTATGTTACGAACATTATATTGAGAAGTATGAACAAGTTTCGGAATTGTTCCTTGTTAAATAAATATTTATTGCTTGTTTCTCGGAAGTTTACCAATGTGAAATACCCCCTTTCCTTCCAAACTCTTAAATTGTTTTACGACTGACGATGATGTATTTCCGTTTTCCTATTTCCGTTTCTTATGTGAGTTTTAGAATGTCATCAGTTCTTTATGTGGGTAGTTTCAGAGCAAGTCTTCAGCTGCTACAATTTTTTGCAAGAATCTCAGAGTAGTCTTTAGGTGATGTCATATTTTTGTCTTTATTATCCGGTCATAAAACTGAAAGCTGTGCCACTCAATTTCACGGTCAGGCAAGTCGTCGGCGGGCAACAGTACGCCAGTAGAGCGCCTTGTGAATAGAGGCGGTGAGACGAGTGCTGAGTGAACAAGAGACTGTGCGTTCTCAAGTCCGATCGCCCGAAATAGCCGCAAGCAGACGGGACCTGTAGACGCTTACCAAATCTCTCTACTGTCACTTTCACTTACAACTAAAAATATTTCGTTTTAGAGGGTTTTTTTTTACTTGCGCGACGAAAATCATTATTTTATGCATGTTAGTAATTGATAGCGTTATTGTATAGTTTCCAAATACTTATTCGTTTAAATTCCCTAATCTTGTCAGATTTTCGGTAGAATCGAACATACTACCGCAGTCTGGTGTAGCGACCATTAATCAGGCCTATATCTGAGAACACTACTTATCAATCAGGCATATAAGCAAATAATAATATAAAATGAACGTTGTGTGTTTCCTTGCCGTCTGTGCGTTCCGGTACCATTAATTCGATTGAATTGAAAATTTGGCGAGGCGCCCGCTAAGGTTTCTGCAAAAATCAAATTGGGTGGGGGTAGAGGCAAAACGGGGTGGAGCATCGGTACGGGGTATCCAAAAAATGTAAAGGACATTGCAACGCATGCCAGGCCAGTTAGTTCGTATATAAAATTGCTTATTCCTTTATCTTCTAGTCCATATGAAAATGTTTAAATACCACGAGTGTGTATCTAATGCATTACAGCTATACAGGTTTACTGTGGATTGACAATTGTGTGTATTCAAATGATTTAATTTGACGTTAAAATTGTTTAAGTAATTTTCGTTATTGTGTGAAATTCCATAAGTAATTTATGTCCGCCGCACTTTCTTTGTAAATGGCTTTGAGATATTTTTAATTTTCCTAAATCAATACGTTTCCAATGCGCAATGTTTAGCTTGTAATTTTTTAAATTCAGTTTTCAAAAAGAGACTTGAACACACCATCCGCAGACATACTGACAAGATAAGTCATAATTGATGGGACCACTATGCTATCTGGGTTAAAAATGAAATTTCAGTAATTACGTTTCCTATGATGTTGCGCATTTTATCGGCCGCCTAAATATCAAGACCCAACTTCGCTTTTAGACTTCTTTATTGTTACTCGCAAAGTTGAATGTTTACTGTTCCTTTTATACTTGTCACGTGAGTTACTGTACGGTCGTGTCATAATTGTTACTTTAGTAATTAGTAAATTTTAATGCTCTGTTTAGAACGCAATTGAGTACTTTGTATTTGTAAAGTTTGTTACATCGGATCTCTAAGTGCCAGCTGGAACTCAGTCTGTGTAATATTTCACTGTTGTTTATGCGACTTATTTGGCTAGACATTAATTTCATTTTCGTGTAAGGGAGGGTATTTCTTGAGTGTTTGGTATATTGTTCATTAATTTTTTACTAAATATTTTAATTTTTTTATTGAAACTGTGGTTTAAAAGACTATCCTAGTCCACAATTTTACCAAAACTGTATTATTTCTGCAAGTTGTAATGTGACCTGCGTTTCAATGAATGGTGTGAATAACACCAGATTTTCTCTTTTGCTGCTGCATTAGAGGCCCGCTGATCACCGTAGTACTTATGCTATTTTTTTTTGCCTTCTCCTGAATAATTTTTGTCTCTAGACTTGGGTTGGTTTCGAATTCACTGTTTCAATTGTAAAACAAGTGCCGATAGCATACTTTGTTGTAAGGCGTCTTGGTGAGACCTACTCCTGCTGTGGGTAAGTTCTTCAATAAGAATATGAAATGTAGGAGTGATATTGTCGTGCAGTGAAGAGAGCCGGTTAAACTAGGTGCTCCGAGGTTGTGTCGAGACAGAGCTGATGATCAGCGGGGTGAACCACTTGTGGCCTTGTCGGCGGGTTTAACAGCGCGATAAGTGTCGTCTGTAAGGCAACTTTTCCCCCCGAGATAGCGTCTAGTCCACGCCTGCCGGCTGTCGTCCGGACATTTCCCACGGCGGCCCTCGCTTTCCCCGAATTCAAACAAAAGTGTGACATGGCCCGGGTTGCGTGTGTTCGGCGTGGCAATGCTCTAGGATCACGCCCACATGGGTGAGCTTGCATGCGTGCGTGCGTACCCTTCCTCACCTGGCAGGAACGCTCCCAGTGCGTGACATGAAGATAACATTTACTTGCATGTCGCTGCTCCATGTGTCCAGTTATTCAAGCCAGTTTTTTTTTTTTTTTTTTTTTTTTTTTTCGAATTGTATCCAACAAACTTTCAGGTTTTGTGGTGTACTTTTTTTACAGCTTAATTAGTACTTGCTGACTGCTTCTTTTCTATACGCTTGGGATAGCTGTAAAAGGGCATGGAAGGTAAGTTAACGGTAAAAACATTCATGAATATATTTGGAAGTAAATACAGGGAAAATAAATCGGCAGTCCTAGAAATTATTTTTTTCTCCCCAACTTTGGAAGAAAATATTGTGCGAGAGGGTCGTGTACATTTAACGTAATCGCTCGCGACAGAATAAAATTTACAAATTGATGGTATCATGTACAGAATGTTCCACTGTTCGGCCGACGTACTTCGGAAGCGTGTTCTTAAAAACATTGGGAATAAATAAAATAATGAGCTACACAACTCCGTTAAAAAGTTGCAGGGACAAATGTGCAGGGAACTCGGACAGAAGCAGTGGGAAAACCCGTCCATTTATGTGACGACAGGGATGGGGAAAGACACGCACACACACGCAGTTGATAAAGTGTCCCCGCTGGACTTCTTTGTGTTAGGTTACCTGAAGAATCTCAACCAAACACACGTGCTCAGTTGCAGCAGGCAATCACCGACGTCACTGTACCTCGCATGCAGTGACAATGCACCTTGATGCAACGTGTTGCACACTGCATGTGGGTGGACGGTGCACATTTTGAGCAGCTGGTTTAAGCCACTGCAATTTCTTGCTGTTACATTTAATAACGGCACTCAGCAAGGATGGTTTTTTCACATACGTTTCCGTAGCTCGCTTAAGGCGGTGTCATACCCTACGTGTTTATTTTATTTTTAGAGTTTTTTTTTATTTGAGAAAATAATGTCAAATTTGCGATTTTAGCTTGAATTCCATTTACCTTGGGCTGCAGTACAAGAATATGATTTGAACTTTTAACGTATATTTAGGCTGAAACCAGTCAAATATTTTAGTTTACGTTCTTAATTTTCTCGACTGATTGCGGCCTAAATATTAGTTAAAAGTTCAAATGCGACGCTGAATTGAGAAAAAGGGATAAATATAATAATTCAACACGCGGAATAAGACCCCACCTTATTGGAGCTTCGTTGGCCATTTTATATTATTGTTATTCGCCAAGCAGCTTAGAGACTATCCAGGCTATATAAGCCCTATAATTTTCTAGCAAACTTCATTCGCATCTTGGAGTTCCGGCCAGCTGTGTCTCAGACTGAAGACGGGGATGGATCGCAATCCCCGAAACGTTGCATTTTTTCGTTCATTTTAACTTGTGTTGTCTCTTGTTTTTTATTTGTTGTACACTGTCCACTATTTATGTATATTTCCATCTTCTATCGTATTGGGAATCTGTTTTTTTCTTTGTGAATGTCTTTTGTGTTTGGGTGTTGCCAAATTCTTGACTGAATTCTATCTTTAGAATTCTAGCTGTGACACATATTTAAAAAAAACTGACGAAATCCTCTATGATTGTTTTTTTCTTACGTTTTCTGTGCTTTTTTGTGTGTGTTTTGTATTCTGTCACTTTGTATTTCAATACAAGTTCGGTCAACAAAACATTAGCAATGGCGTATGTCCTTAAACCAATACATTCTAATTGTAAATTCCTATTGCAACAACATTTAAAAATCTCATTGTTATTATAACCAATGTTCTGAGAAACACGCCCCCCCCCCCCCCCCGATGGGACATCCCGTATAGTTAACCAGAAACACGTCACGTTGACAACATATCTGCTCAAAAATGTTACGAAATTGCTTTCTGTGATTTTTTTCTAGTTTGGCGTACAAGAATCTGTAGATGTCATCGGACGTGTTTAGCGTTATTTTATGTTACATACAGTCGTAAGGACGTTGTCTGTCTGAGTGAAGTCTCGTGGCACAGAAGCGAGCGAACGCTAGAGCGATACTGACACGTCAGATGCCGCATCGCCGCTACGTGCTAAATACTGAACTGGCGTTCAAGCTTTTCATCGAACGTCGGCAGTTTCACTGGTTAACCTATAATGAGTGAGTGAGATATTTTGGTCAGCGCTAACCTCGAAGTCTTTAGCGCTGGTGAGGGCGACATAATGTGAGCATGGAGCAGCGCCGGAAAGAATGGGCGGGGGAAACGGGATATCCCCGAGAAAACCCGCCGACCAACGGCATCGTCCGGCACAACTCCCACATACGAAAATCCGGGGACCGACCCCGCCGGGAAACGAACCCGGATCGCCTTGGTGGGAGGCGAGAGGTCTGACCCCTCGGCCACTGTGTCCCCGTTAACCTATAATTTTATAGGTGAAAAATGTATAGCAAAGTTCAGTGAACTGTTGCATCTTGAGTTTCGTATATGTTTGGTCAGTACTTTTTGAGGTACGGCATGCGGCAGTCTGAAAATGTCGGTTTCTTTTTTAAGTTAAAGAACTTTGAAACAATGTTTCTTATGCGTGCGGTATTGTGACAGCGACACCCCGTTCTCATCTCTAAAGATTTCTATTAGTTAATAAACACACTGAGCCTGCGGGGAATAGTTTAGGGAAAGCGGTATTACTAAACACACTTCGACTCATTTATTAAAGTGCGTACCAGCCGGCCACTTCAAGGTCTTAAGCGACGCTAAATAAGTTAGAAAAAACTACCAAAATATAACATTTTTGTTTTCTATTGCAAAATTATCTTAATGCGTGAACTTTGTTATAATGTACTAAATCGAATCATCTTAACGAGCACCAGTAATTTAGCTGTGAGTAATTACTGTATGTAAATTACATTTTTATTAAGGTTGTGCTAAATTTGCTACAACTTGGAAACATTAATATGTAGTTGATTTATTCTTGCATAACTCGAACAAACTGCAATTTTAATGGCTTTCGAAACACAATCACTTAATGGCATTCAAGTGGGGAAAATTTATAGTTTTATACGTGTATGAAATAGTGTTGATCTTGTAGAAGTTACTTGAGAGTACAATTTCCTCTTTAGCTCATCCAGTTTTCTCATAACGGCTTTTCAAAGTCAATTAAGTTTATTTTTGTTTTACTTCATATACACTGCGGGAACCAATAAATATAATGAAATGAAATCATTCACACCGAAACGACATGTCACCGGCTACAATTGCAAGTACATGAAAACCCATTACAAAATATTTTTGTATTTTTTAAAATTGCTGAAGAAACAAAAAAATTACAAATTTCAGAAAAAAAATTAAATACATTAAAAACATATTTAGGCACGCTGATACGTTTATCCGTAGTATTCAGCTTCAGTGATGTAAAGTCGCCGCTTTATATCACATTTAGGTATGTAGTCACACCCACATGTAGTCAAGTGGTAAGTGAACAAGAGTTAACCTTAGTGCTTATGCGGTAATAGGATCCAACCGAGCCGAACAAAGCAGGCATGCGAAACCTGTGCAGATTATGAAATGTAAAAACATGTTCAGTTTATTTTGAAGTGACATCATGAGACTACTTATTTACACGATTGTGTTTGTGATTAAAAACTATCCACAAATAATAGTTTATTATGGTTAGTTAAAAATTGAATACACACACACACACACACACATATATATATATATATATATATATATATATATATATATATATATATGAAATATTGGAATATTTTGCTTTTGTTCTCGTGTATTACACAATATCTTCGGATTAATTTGCATTAAAATACGAATTCAGAAGTTGAAAAGAAATTTACGTATTTTATGATGGCTTGTTTATATGCAAGTAGCACAACATAAAATGTTTTTACGCACCAAGCACACCTCAATATACCCATAATTTGTGATACATAAAACGTCGATCCTGTATTCGACCTTTTTCCATGTGTTGTGCGTCATTGTAGGCGTTACATTATCGATACCCGCACGAATACGACTGCGCATATCAGGCAGATCACATCATGAACTTTCATAAAATATTTTTTGGACCGTTGAACTTCTTAATAGCAGGGTTTGGTAGAGGTAGTCGATATATTTCTTAGCCTCTAGCTCAGGCATTTCTCCGCTTAGCTCTGCCCTGTGGCGGGTTATCAAGAATCAAGTATACCAAACACAATTTCGTGACCTGCCTGATCTGCGCCGTGGTATTCGTATAGGCATCTATAATGTTAACGAATGTAATTCTGCATCACACATGGAAATAAATTCAAAACGAAGGCATAATAAATGTGTAGAAAGAAGCCATAGTAATAACGTTACTTTTCGTGCTGTGAATTTCTTTTATTGTACTTTTAACTGGACATATTGTGTTTCTCCTTCTCTCATAGCTTTGATCTACTTTTGGTGTACATGTTGCAAACTAAATGTAATATTTATTTTACAAATATTTATATAATAAACATATTACGGGCAAGCACTTATTTCGATTACTTTGATTTTTCAGTTCCTAAGTTACTTCGTATTTCGTTAATGTGTTGGTTTGTGTAGACTAATAATCTCGCTGTTGATGAATTCGTAGTAGAATCGAATCGTGGCAATGAGAAAGTCCCTTTTATGAACTGCATCATTTGAATAACATTGTTTGGAACAGTGTGTATTGTTATGTACATGCAGAATGATTCACGTCAACATTGAAAAAAAAAAATTTTTTGCTCAGTGTTGTAGCTTTACATTATGGGTAAATACCTGTCAACGTTACACGATTAGTAGTTATGAAAACATCGAGAATAATAGTTTTATTTGATAGTGTAACTTTCATTGATGCAAACTTTCTGTGTTTCGATAATACCACAGTGATATTTCGAGCATGTTTCTCGCCCGCTGTGAAAATTAGCTCAGTATTTTAATTTTTTGCCCGTCGTTCCTGTGAGGGAAAGTTTAGCTGTAATAGCTCGCCGACTGTTAACTGTTTTGATTTTCCCAGGACCGCAGTTGTTGAAGGAGGAAACATGTCGAACGAGTAAAAGCTGTGGCCATTGTGTGTGCTTTACGTAACTGGCGATTGTTCCTCGTCTGTGGAATTAAAATCAATCCCGCCGCTGCTGGGAAGGTCTGGCTGGCGAGCGTGTGAAGCTAAGCGGGCGAGCGCACGCCTGCGAGACACGGTGCGGCAACCAGGCGAGCAAGTACGCCGAGCTGGTTTGCCTACGGCAAGCGGCGCGAGCAGTCGTTCCGGCGCTAAATATACCCGGCGGAATCATTGTTACTTGCGAAGGAGCCAGCATACACCTCCGACCGGCCCCCTGCGAACAACTGGGTGCGTCGAAATGCATCTCACCCTCATTTTTTTCCACTGGAATCATAACTATACCTCACAGAAACATCACTCTGCGAACGTTTTCTGTGAATGCTTAACACGGTTTTCTGCGAGCTGAACACATTTTTTTTTTTTTTTTT